>OZ038478.1:3798604-3836104 GCA_964036315.1 Acanthosepion esculentum
GATTAAGTTTTAAAATTTTGTATTAATTTCAGCCTTTTAGATGATAATATTATTAAGTGAAAACTATATTTACTAATCATAAATGGAAAAATCATCAAACACCAATATTTTTAAAAGAATTTTGAATTTTTTTGTATGTGTATAAATGTACACATTTTTGTAAGTATGGATGCCAATACACAACATTATCATAAAATAAGAGCAATGAGTACAGTAAATTTAAAGTCAATATTTCTAAAATTTATTAAAACTTTATGGAAACTATTTTCCTAAATTTTTAAGATTACTGAGTATTTAAAAATTATAAAAAAAAGTGTTCACATCATTTTCTTAAATTATGTTTTACAAATAAAAAATAAAATCTTCAAAGAACAACATTAGCTCTGTCATCAGGCTGTCAACATGAAAACAGCTACTATTGGGCTAAAAAATGCATTTCTGTGATATTTTAAACTTAAAGTAAATAATATTTGTTTCAAATCAGATTAATTATACTTTAAATCAGCTAATATTCCTGAAATAAAATTTTAAAAAAGTATATTTTATTTTTGGAAGATTTTTTTTTATAATTCTCTTTATAAAAAAAAATCTTCCAAAAATAAAATATACTTTTTACATTGAAAGATGAAAAATGACTAAAAAAGGGTGCTAATCAGCTATTTAAAAAAAAAAAAAAAAAGCAAAAACAATTCTTCCAGACAATTTAATTAATTTTTGAAATAGAACAAAGTATTTTGCTCATTGGAAATATTAAATTTAATCTATTCACTTGAAAACTAAATAAAAGCATCAAGAAAGACTTGTCATTTGAAAAAATCATCTTAACCGTTAGGTATTGGTTTGTTTTTCCATTCTTTTTGGAGGTACCTACTAGATAGAAGTATCTACTAGATAGAAACTTCAATACCTTTTCATTGAGCAATCAAGTCAGTTTTTTCTAAATTGGCCACTGATTGACTAATATAGATATGCAAAACAGAAATAATTTCTTCAAGAAGTAAATAAATATACAAATTATTTTTTTCTTTTCTAATTTAACTAAAAAGCAATTTACAATCAAGAAGATTATGACATACATAAAGAAAAACATCTTCAACTTCAAAATCGATATTTGATTAACAACTTAAAAAAGTAAGACTAATTTTATATTTCTATCTTTATTTAAATCATTACAGAATAGAACGACTGGAAGTTAAATTATGGAGAGAAATTTATACAAAGAAAATTAAGAATAAAATACAAGACAGTAAATATAAATGTGAATCAATAAGTTTGGAACCTGGCATATGATATTTGATCTTTTCACCAATTAATTAAGTGCATTAACAAGGATGGAGATTATATACAAAAATAAATATGTTGCATAAAATGATTTTTTTCATCACTAGGCTACAGACTTATTGATGTACCTGCATACATGATTAATAAACATTGGGTTAAGTGTAAAAAGTGTTTTATTTCTATGTCAAAAAGAGAGGAAGACAAAAACAGGAGAAGGATATTTCTGAACAAACTTTCTGAAACTAAAAATCAAAATATCTTTTTAAAAACTTTATTCTTCCATATGTCAGTTTTTAAAAGTTTTCAAATAAATACTTTCCCAAAATGTCTGCTAATTCTGCAACTTGAAGCATTTTTCTGATTTGCCTATCATTTTAGTTTGTTCATTAATGGGTGGCAAAAGTTTGGAAAAAGAAGCAATGGAAAATTGTTAAATAACATTAGATATATATTTGTGTGTGTGTATATATATATATATATATATATATATATATATATATAGATAGATATGTAAAAATTTAGATATAACTAAAATATATCTGTAAAAGGACAATATGAATAAAGATAGAAGGAAACTTAGTTGACACATTTTGAAAACAAAAAATTTTGATTTAATAGAAATAAATCCCATTTATCCATTTCAATGGGTGAAAAAAGTATTCATACAATACAAAAAAGAATACATATCTCCATTTAATACTTTGTAGAATCGCCATTATTCACTTCTACAGCAACCAACCTCTTCTTGGAGTTCTCAATTAAGGATTGGCAAATTTTAGTTGGTATTTTGTTCCATTCTTTTTTGCATATGGTCTTCAGGTCTAGGATGTTGGAGCACTTGTGATTGGATTTGAATTTTCAAATAACGCCACAGATTTTCAATTGAATTTAAATCTGGGGACTGACTTGGTCACTTCAAGATATTTACATTATTTTCAGCGAGCGATTTCTTTGTAGATTTTGCAGTGTGCTTCGGCTCATCATCTTGTTGGAAGATCCAATCAGGAGGAAGTTCAAGATTTTCAACTGAAATCCTTAAATTTGCTTCCAAAATATTTTGATATGCTGCGGCATTCATTCTACCATCTTTTACTATTATGATGCTGCCACCACCAAATTTCACTGTTGAAACTGTGTTCTTTTGTTTGCAAGGCATCACCATCTTTCCTCCATACATGATTTCTAAAATTATGTCCAAACAACTCAATTTTGGTTTCGTCTGTCCATAGTCCTCTTTCCCAATACGATTTTTCCTTATCCTTATGTTCATGGACGAATTTCAATCTGGCATCTCTGTGTCTTTTCTATAGCAGTGGAGTTTTTTGTGGGAAATGGAACTTTAGATTGTTCCTATGAATTTCATTGCATATTGTCTGTTTAGTGACACAGATTCTTAATGAGTAACTATTGGATTTTGTTTAATTTGATACATTAATTTCCTCAAAGATCTTGAAGAAATCTTCCATGGAGCACCAGTTCTTTGATTTTCAACAGTTTTGAGTTTTTTTTTATATCTTCCAATGAATGAACTAATGGTAGTAAATGGAATATTCAGGTTGTCTGAGATTTTCCTGTAATGTTTATATCCTTTCCAGAGCTTAACAATTAATTCTTTTTGCAAATTTGTCAATTCTTGACCTCTTGTCATGATGATAACCTTCTTGCCCGAATATCAATCACAGAATGTTCTGTTAGTATATTTTTAAGGCTAAAAACAACTACCGATATTGGAACATTCTAGAATATTCCACTTGAATAATGTAGAATATTAAAGCAATTTAAAAGTTTTAAAATCTGAAATTTGCATTGTACAAATACTTTTTCACCCATTAAAATGGCTAAATGGGATTTATTTCTATTAAATCAATTTTTTTCTGTTTTCTGTGCATATTTAGTTATTATGCATCTGCGTACAGTTAATTATAGGAAAAGTATGTTTATTCATTAGTTGGAAATACAATAAATTAAAAATTTGTATGTGTATGAATATTTGTCCCCTCCCAATGTGTGTGTGTGTGTGTGTGTGTGTACACACACACACACACACAATGTATGCATACATACATACAGGACGCGATGGGTAAATTGTCACCATTTTATTATATGTTTTCATTCCATGCATGCGCATTGTTTTTGTTTTTGTCAACTGTAGAGTATAGAAGGCAGCAGGGTGAGTCATTGAAAGCTGCAATACGAACGTTTCGCAGCGTTTGGGTGTCAATCTCAGGAAAGTGCAGAGCATCCAGAAAGAGTTGAATGAGTGCAATGTTGATTATGAAGGTGTTTGGAGTTGATCACGAGTGATGGCGATGTTATACCTCCATTCATCTCCCCACCGGGTCTCAGACTCAAAACACAGGCCTACATAAAGTGCCTTGAGGATGTAGTGCTGCCCTGGGTCAAGAGGGTGGTTGTAACAGGACTCTGCACCATGCCACACAAGCAGGAGAACCCAGTCATGACTGTCAGACAATTTCTGTGATCACATCACCCCTTACATCTGGCCACCTAACTCCCCAGACTGCAGTTGAGGTGCAGTTGAGCAAGAGACCATCAAAACTCCTTGTAATACCAAAGATGAAATGAAGGCAATGATTATGGCAGCATTCACAATCTTAAAGAGACCACCCTGCAGAGTTGCAAGAGATTCTGAAGTTGCCTGGAGGCCGTGTATTTCAGTATTATTATTCAGTGTATTTAGTATTTCAAGATAGTTTTGTGCAATTTTGGTAAATGTATCTGTTATGAGATTTCAGTGTTATTTTCATTTTTGGGTAATTTAGACAATTTATCCATCGCATCCTGTATATATAAAAATTGAGAGGAAAATAAAATTACAACATGATGAATATGTGTTTCAACTTAATATAATTGCATTCCAATAAATGATTACATGCACAAGTTGCACAGGTTAAGGGATCTGTCAACGGTATTCAGACCCCATATTAATACACAGTTCATCCTGGTAGTGACCTGTACTCTTGCATCCATACAATGGTGAATATTATGAAGTCATAGGTTATTTCATGCTTTTTGAATTTATTGACACAATACAAGAGTTGCGGTTGAATTAAACAACCCAGGCATATCCCATATATATGTTCAATAGAGACAGTTCTAGTAATTTTGCTGGTCAAGGAAGTCACTGAGCATCTTGTAGAGCATTTTGAGTATCACAGGGACCATATGAGCAGGCACTATCCTGCTGGAACAGCTAATCATTTTCATGTTAGTGGGTTGGCAGCAGAATGGACTAAACAATGTTCTGGACATACATAGTGTTGTTCAACATCCCTGCCACATATGTCAAAGGTGAGGCCTGAGTTTTAGGCATGTCTATTGCCAACAAAAACAAACAGACTCTGAAATATATTGCTTCCCAGGTATATATTGTACATATAAATGACTATCACTTGGATGAGAGTGACTCTCTAACAATCATGGAGCTCAACAGGACAGTGTTGTGACATAATTGGTGGAAACCTGGCTAGAAATAAGCATGTCAGTAGTCCTACTATTTGTGCTGACATACCTGTTTTGATCTATGCTGTGGATGCTCTGTGATCTCCCCCTGCTGCTCTTACAACGTGTCAATCTTGGCAAGCATCTATATTACATGGTTATCCAGAATCTGATCTATTGGTATAGGAATGTTCATTCGACTACTTTTGCCAACATGAAAAATCATATCCAATATGTGCAACAATTCACAGAAATGAAAATCTAGCCAATCAAATGTCCACAAATGGTTCTAATTGAATAAAAGAATGTAGCACAGCACTTAGTTACATTGGACTATTTCACCCCCACTGAATTTTATTGCTGTATCAATTACAGTGTAAAGCTCATGCACAGAGAGTATACTGGTGTGCGTGTTACTACATCACAAGATGGCTGAAAACTGAATTATTTATCAGAATCCATATACTATAATCAGACCAAAATTGGTATGATCCCTCAGAGTGTTGCAATTTTATTTCCCACCAGTGTCTAATCTTTTGAAAAAGAATAAGCAGGAAGAAATGAAAGAGGAAGTTTGTGTTGCTTTATGGGAAAATAAGAGAGAGGAAGTTTGTGTTGCCTTATGGGAAAATAGGAGAGAGGAAGTTTGTGTTGCCTTATGGGAAAATAGGAAAGAGGAAGTTTGTGTTGCCTTATGGGAAAACAGTCTGCCTGTCTTGAGAATGAACATTTGAAATCCTGGCTTTGACCAGGGTTCAAACACTAATAATCACTGATGCTGGTAGGAAATATACAACAATTTCAGCCACCACAGTGGGCCTTATGACACAGGCAGACAATGAAAGCAAATAGACACTTATTTTATACAATTGCTTAATCTACAATAAAAGTAATTTCATTTCACAATGCCTCATGCTCCAGGAGCAAGGATATTGTTAAATTTCTAAAAGATGCATAATGCTGATTGGTTCAAAAGTGGAATGAGCCAGCATCAAATTGTATTAAAGCTGAAAATTTATTTCAACTGTTAATAATTAAAACAAATTGAACTTGGCTATTAGAAACATCTTTTTTCTTTTAATGAAACAAAATTGTCGGGAAAAACTATGTCTATTCCAAGGCAAAAGACATAGCTGAATGCATTCAAGTATCACACAAGTTATTTTTGCCTCTTTCTGAAATGAGTCAAAATTCAGCAGAGTAAATAATGGACAAAATGACACGAATGGGCAGACACTTGAAGTTTAGGCACAATATCATAATTTCAAATGAGCCCTGGTTAATTTTACTGCGTGATCAACAATTTGCAGCATTGGCCACTCAATGTCTTGATATAAATCCTATTGAGCATACAGGAGCCATTTTGGATAAATCAATAATATCGCCTGCAAGGGATTTGTTTCATGTTTTAAATGCAGACTTACCATATTTTCTAGAAGAGAAAATCTGATAAGTAAAAAATCATTAAACTCTCCGTTATAGAAAGTTCATATTTAAATTCTTGAATTCATGATTCTTGAATAAAAGTTTTTGTTACAAAATAGAACTGTCTATTTACTTTTGTTGTGTGTGTGTGTTATATATATATATATATATATATATATATATATATATATATATATACATACACATACATACACACACACACACACACATTTATTCTAAACGATTAGTATTGATGAATGTTAGTTTAATTCAGCTTTTCATAAAATGCTATACTTACTTTTTTTTTTTTTTTAAAGTCCCCACCCAGGTCATTCATTATGTTCCATTAAATTATCAAACAATTCCAGCTATGGCATTTACAGAATTAGTCTTTTGGGATAAAAGTGGTGTGCCAAAACTTCTGAACATCTTTTCACAGCTAAGACAAAAAGTCAGAAATAAAAGTATCATGTATAACAAGATAAAAATGCCTCTTCAAAATGTGCATCAATGATATGTCATAATGATATGTCATAATGAATAACATTTGTGATAAAGCTAATGTAAAGTATTGCGTAAAATTATAATTGCATTCTATAAAAGCAGATAATTGTGTTTAATTTTAAAGAAGGTTTACAACAAATACAATAAGATTTTCAATAGGTGCCATGATTGGCAGATAGTGAAAACATTATTTACTATATTAGGTTGATATATATATATATATATATATATATATATATATATATAATAGGTATGATCTATGATCTATGATATGATAGGTATGATAATAGGCATTATAAATGCAAATGAATAAAATTCCTTATATTTAATGGTTAGAAATTCTTTGAAAGCCAGAATAATAGCCTCTGATTGGTGAATCTTGGATTAAAACCTCAAAATATTTTGCATCACATATGGTAACAGGTACAAAGCAATTTATCTGCATGAAAATGCCAGATTGGAATAAAACTGTGCAGAATGATTCTAAAAATATATTTGGTTGGTGCCATGATCTAAGTCATAGCCAAGGTGCCATATTGGACCCTACTTTTCAGACGCATGAATTAATTCAATAAAAATGTGGCAAATAGAACAGTTACATTAAAATGATAGAAAACTAAGTTTGTAAATTAAATGTTTATTTTCCTTTTCAAAGCAGCCACGTTATGAAACAATCTAAAGAGAACATAATGATAACATGATTTTAAAACTAAGTTTGTTTTTGGGTTGGTGCTATGATCTGTGTCAGCCTGAAGAGAGCTATTCTGTCAGGCTCTCTAGTCTTAGACACACCCATTACTGTGACGGTTGCAGTACATGTAATGCCCTTATGACCCTAAGAGCAGATTTCCATTAAAAGTTAGAACATTAGGTTTCAAAATGTAAAAGTATTGTTTCATTTCCCTTTTCATAAGCAGCTATTTCATGGGAAACAACTTAATGAAAATGTACTGATAAAGTCTAAAAAACAAGCAGTGTCATGGCTGGATGATTTAAAAGCAACTTCAGTAATAAAATATGGTTTTGTGATAGAAGCAATTGTGCTTAAATGATCCACACTGTAAATTTTTTTTTTACCTGAAACAAAATACTTAAAATTAATGACCCTATATTTAAATAAGGTTTAAAAAAAAAAAAAAAAAAATTAATTATTGTAATATTGTTGTCAATATGTTTTTTATTTATAAATCAAATTGTAAATCTGCATGTTGAGATATATATAGATATATTTTGTTCTAAGGATCAACTTTTGCAGATGCTTTTATATATATACATTTGGTATTGAAAACAGGATGGATGTCTTTTGAAAGTTATGTCTGGAACTTGACAATATATATTCTATAACCTAATTAAAATTAATCCAAATTTTCTTTTTGAAGATTCCTATTAATAAGAATTTTTCAAAATAGCAAAAGGAAAAAAAATCTTTATAACAGTAATTCTGTTAGTAATAAAGAAAGTATCTTAAATTTTCTTTGTCTTTTTCAAATAAAATCTAAAATTTGTTTATAGTTCTTAAAATAAATGAAAAGTACATTTTTCAGGAAGTTTCATCAACACCAATTTAGTTTTAAATAAGATTTTCTAAGTAGAAACTGCCAAGATGTCTCTGCATTGCCTGGGTTTAAAATACAAAATATCAGTTACATTTTTTGAACAACTTAGTTTCTCTTGATAGGAAGACTGTTATAATTAAAGGTACAATTTGATTTTACCTGTAAAAATTATTTTTCATAGTATTTTAATTAAAAATCTGTTTTTAAAACATTAAATCAATACATTTATTCATAAAAAAAAAAGAAAAAGAGAGAGAGAGATTTGATCAAATGTATTAATATATTTAAATTCAGGGATTTCATTTATACAGACTAATGCTATTTTTAGTTTCCCTAAGAAAAATTCCAGGCAATGTGGGTGTTATCTTGCTAGTGGAAAAAAAAGTTACTGTTGCTATTGAAAAACTTACAATTTGCGAATTCCACTTTCCTTTTGGTAAGGATATAGTTTTTCCTCAGGTTCTTTGTTGATCGGACCTTGCACAGGATATTCCTCTTCAGAATCAGCATCGGTTGCATCAGTTCTAAGAGGAAGAAGAAGAAGCGGCAACACTTGAGTAGCAATAACTACCACGGATTAACATCAACTGAAAACTCGGATTCATGATTCTAAAGATAAAATCAAACAAGGTGACTTGTTCAATTCCATGGACACAAGAAAGCACATCTGAAAAAACAATTACATAAACAAAGTATCTTTTCTTTTTTAAATTTCTTCCTGCAGAGAAACACTGAAATATTCAGATGGAAAACAGAAAAAAATTCTAATATCAATAAAACCTGGATTCTACAAATTTTAGAAATAAGATTTAGTTTCATTCGGTACAATAATTGGTATTGAAATTATTGCACATTTATTTTTCCTTTATAATTCAGGTCTTTATTGGTTTTAACAAAGTTTTTGGTCAACTGGGTTTCTGCAGCTGTATGTGGTTTTTCTTTTTACAAAGGTTTCTCTTATTCTTAAATTCAAATATTTGTCTGGATCAAAGAGTTGGGTACTAAAGTTAAGTGTTAAGAACAGATGCTACCTGAGAAAGGCCAGAGAATATACTGGTCAAAATGTTCTGTTAAAAAACAAAAACAATGAAGACTGAAAAATACATAAAATATTGAAAAAAGAGTTACTCCCAGAAAAGACAAAACAAAAAGCAATTACATCTACAAGCAGGAAAAATACTCAATGACATTTTTGAAGTTACTGGCATTCTTTAATAAAAGAAATAAATAAGAATAAAACAAGAAGAATTAAAATGTCAATAGCATTACCCAGTAAAAAAAAACAAAGAAAAACAAACTTTTATGTGTTGTTGTAAAATAAATATGGAAATTTGTTAACAAAATGTAACATTAACTCCAATATCAAAAGGCATTGTGTTTATAGAATTTTCAAAAGTTTTGCATTGTTACTCATTTTTGTTTGCATTTTTAGAATTAGCCTTTTTGAAAACATTTCATTAAGAATGCCATAACATTTATAAAATAAATATAAGTTGAAAATAAAAGCTCTTAGAAAAGCAGACAAAATATAAAAACAAAATTAAAAAATATTTCTAAACAGAAATTGAAAACTGTTTTATGAATTTATAAATATTTTTAATTTGTGTAAATCTGCACAAAAATAAACATACATTAAATTTTTTATATTGTTTATGACATTTCCAGCTAATAATCTGTTATTTTATGAAATAAACTGACAGTTTTTTTTAGACCCAAGCAGAGAAGCCTTTTTAAATAAAATCTCTAACTTGAAAAATAAAAATTTTAGCAGAGTTACTTCTCTTCCTCCAAAAATGATAGCAGTACACACGCGCACGCACACACACACACACACACACACACACACGACAAAAAAGATTAGATATTTTATGAACAGATAAAAAAATGATAATGATTAAAGTGTATAGCAAAAAAGGAATAAAGAGAAAAACTTCTGAATTGCAAGAAATTTATTGACTTTGAATATTCAAAATCCTATTAACAAATAAATTATCAGCGGGAAGAGAAATAAAGAAGCAGCAAAATAAAGAGCAAGAGACGAGAGTTTGGATTTGATTTACTGAGAAAGAACAAAGATCCACAAAAATAATAAAGCTACATTCTATTTTTTTTTCATTTTATGTTTTCAGATGATAATTTGTCAATATACTTTAATTTATTTGAAGTTGAAACAATATGCACTGTGACGAGAAATAATCGTATCTTTCTTTTTATATTCCTAGAGATGAAGCATTCTGAATCATGAATATCTAAGAATCAATTCTATATTATAGAAGTTAATAGTGTTGGGGAATCCTGTTTTAAGTAATGTTTATAAATTTATTGTAAATTGATTCCATTATGGAAACAAAAAGAAAAATATGTTTATATGACATGGTTTCATAAAATGTAAGAAAATAAATTCAGCTATGGGTAAATAGCAGGACAGACTAAGTTCTATAGCCTTGGATGGCAATTGGTCGAGAAGAAGGACAACTCTGAATTCAAAACTTGTGAAGGGTCGTTTGGGGACCTTGTGGTGCATAGTGCACCAGGTCTCTATATTCAGCCCTTCAAAAAGTGTGGTTGGTTCTGCACAAAGCCTTCACCACCATAATCAAATCATATGTGCTGGGGGTCTGGATTGTCGGTTCCTAGGAACAGAACTGCTTGTTTTGAATATGATGGGAAAGCCCACCATATATATATATATATATATATATATATATATATGTGTGTGTAAAAGAATGAAAAGAATATAAATTGAAACTTTCATAACATTAATTTAAAGAAGCGCTCAATACAAGAGTAGAGGAATAAATATTTCATTGTTAGCCGCTTGACGAGACGTCTTTGGATGTCAAAACAAATATGCATTTTTTGTGTGGTAACTTGCATGTTCCAATGTAACAGTTTATAATATATATATATATATATATATATATATATATATATATATATATATATATCAAGAAATATAGTCTTAAAGTGTGCTATATTTATGGGATAAAATGCTCAATATCAGAGATAGAATGTGTGTAAATATAAAAGTGAACATAGAAGTCAACACTTAGAGGCGACAGTCTGTTTCATGCTAGTGCAATCGTCAGGCAACTAGTGCTGCTATTTTTCTCGGCTATTTATATATAAGGGTCAGTGGTGCATTGTGGGTAATCTATTTTGGCGGTTACTTTTACCGGAAGTCGCTTATTTGTTTATTTATTTATGTCAAATTATTTTGCTTGTTTTTTTATTTTTATTTTTATTTTTTATCTTATATATTTATTTATTTATTTTTGTTTTGATTGGTGTTTTTATTAACGTAGTAAAAATTGTTTATATAACTTATTGTTGGTAGTCTATTATGGCGGTCATTTACCGGAAGTCGTTTATTTGCTTATTTATTTTGGTCAATTTTTTTTTGCTTGTTTTTATTTATTTTTCATTTTTATTTTTTATCTTATATATTTGTTTATTTGTCATTGATTAAATCTATTTGTTGAATTTTGGGGTTGAATGTTGTGGTTTGTTCTGACTATTATTTTTGTCTTGGTGGGAACAGTTTTTAATTTATTTATTTGGGTTGATTATCTTTATTTGTTTTTTCTAAACGGCTAGTTTGTCGGTATCGGTTGTTAGTTTATTTATATATTTGGATGTATTTAGATCAATTTATTATACTTGTTGTTATTTATTTGTTACACTGTATATTTTCTCTTTTTGGTTTTCGACTTTTAAGTAACGTAGCATATTATTTTTTATTAATTTTATTTTTTTTTTTAACGTTATATAACAGTTATAACTATTTTCCGTCCGATTTTTTGTTTTGATTTTTATAGTTTAATTTTTTGTTCATAATAGTTTGATTTGTTCATTATTTACTTTATTGATTTTTTTCCTTATTTTATTATTCTATTTCGCCTATTCTAACAGGTGTGGTTTGGTAGTTTGTTTGGATTAATTTACTTATTTTATTGTCATTTTGTTTGTTTATATATTTATTTATTTTTCTATTTTAAGTTACGTAGTAAAAATTTGTTTTCATGTCTACATTTTGAGATTAGCTTGGATCTTTTATTTAATAATTTATTTTGGTCTGGGGAGGTAATGATAGCTATTTTTTCCTCCAAGCAAAGTTTGCAAGTTTTTGATAGGTTGTTGTAGGCTGATGATTTTTTCCTTATTTTCCAAGATATTTTTGGTGTGATGTGCGTTTTGTTTTTTATTTCCCAGATATACTTAGAAAGCATTGTACTGTTCGCATATTTACTATTTGTGAAAGACATTTTGTGTCCAGGGTCCTTCGGTTACTCCTATGTATACCTTTTCTTCATTATTTGCTGATTTTATCATGGCTTGGTAGATTACGTTGTTTTGTAAACAATTACCGTTTAAGGGACATTCGTTTTTTATTCTGCAGTTGCACGTGGGTTTAATTTGTTCGTGTGGTTTGTTAATAATTTTCCTGTTGTGTTTTTTATTATTTGTGCCATGTTCTCGGTGCAACTGTAGCTGATTTTTACTGTGTTTTTGTTGAATATTTTGTGTAGGGTGCTTGATTCCGGGAAGTTTGAAGAATATTTTTCCTGTACGGTGGGTTGAACCATATGATATTTCTTTTCCTGTTGGCCTTTTTTTGTGTTCTGTGGTGAGTATATGAGTATGTGAGTGTTGCTGGGAATCCGCTATCTTTTAGGGCTGTTTCGTAGTCTTTCTTAGCTTTGTTAAATATAGATACATTGGAGGAATTGTCGGAAAGCCTGTGGTTAATTGATTTTGGTATCTTTTTGATTATAGAAGGCGGGTGGTTGGAGGATGTGTGTATGTACTGTGGTTTATCATTGGGTTTTCTGTATGGTTTGTGTGTGCCTTTTCTTAGGTTGAAGGTAACATCTAGAAAATCTACTTCATTTAGGTTAGTTTTTATATCTATCTCGAATCCGTTATTTTTGAAAATTTTAATTATTACTTTATTAAAAGTAACCGCCAAAATAGATTACCCACAATGCACCACTGACCCTTATATATAAATAGCCGCGAAAAATAACAGCACTAGTTGCCTGACAATTGCACTAGCATGAAACAGACTGTCGCCTCTGAGTGTTGACTTCTATGTTCACTTTTATATATATATATATATATATATATATATATATATATGATATAACGATATATAATTTTGTATAATTTTATTTATCAACAAATAGTATTTAAAAAATATGACAAACAGGAATGGGTTTTTTCGTGATGCATCCGATGAAACCCTAATGCGTCTATTTATATATATATATAGTTGTTCACCAGCCAGCCCCCGCACCAAAGCAAATAAGAGGCGTCAAGCAAAACCCACCCGTTCAGGTTTTTCCCGAAATACCAATTCAAGTTGACGGACATAATCTGAAGTATGTAAAGAACTTTAAATATCTTGGTAGCAAAGTTAACTCAAGTGGAACAATGGATGAGATAGTCAATAGAATAGCAAAAGCCTCTAGTGCCTTTGGGAAACTTTGTCACCGACTCTGGAAACCCCAGGGCATTAGGCTTTAAACCAAGATACAAGTCTACAGGGCTGTAGTCCTTACAACACTATTGTATGGTTCAGAGTCCTGGACACTGTACAGAAGACAAATTCAGCAGTTGGATGTATTTCACAAGGGCTGCCTTCGAGAAATTTGTGGAATAAACCCAAGCCAAAGGATGGCCAATGCCGACCTTTTCACCATGTGTAATATTGATGGTATTGATTCCTTTCTCATGAAGTCACAATTACGCTGGGCTGGTCATGTGCTACGTATGCAAGACAACAGAATACCAAAAATGCTCATGTATAGTCAACTTGACAGTGGTCATCGAAGCGCGGGTCGGCCATTGCTTAGATACAGGGACAAACTGAAAAGTAACCTCTCAGCTGCGAATATGGACCATGCTACGTTTGAGGACATAGCAATTGATCGCAATGAGTGCAGGACTACTTGCTACAATGGCATCAAGAACAATGCAGCATCAAACATCACCAAGCTTCGTCACACTAGGGAAAGGACTAAAATATCTGCTGCTGTACCGGCCATACACTCTTGCACAATCTGTAGACTTCTTTGCAAATCACTAGCGGGACTGAAATGTCACTTGCGACTTACACACAGGGTTGAATAAGCACAGTTGTCGGAACCTCATACGTTGAAACCGACGGGAGAGTCCATCATATATATATGATATAACGATATATAATTTTATTCATCAACAAACAGTATTTAAAAAATATGACAAATGGGAATGGGTTTTTTCGTGATGCATCCGATGAAACCCTAATGCGTCACAAAAAAAAACTTTCCAGTTTGTCATTTTTTCTAAAAACACACACACACACACACACACACACACACACACAATAAACAATAACTTCCAAAATCAACTCATGTGGGGAATACCCTATTTTGGCAGACAAAGATATTGGTCGTTTGTCTTATCAACCCTGGTGTGGACTGAGTTTGTGCCAGAAATAGAAATTTAACCGTGAAAGCTATGAAAAAAAAAAAAAAAAAAAAGAAAAAAAAAAGAAGGTCAAAAAACTAATACAGACTTAATCTATTTCAATGTTTTAGCCAGATGAGAGGCACGAGGCATGGGTCAGTGGAGGGTGGAAGATATTTGTCTTAAAGGGAAGAAGTTTTATAAAATTAAACCTGAATATTAACCTCATGACCTTAATTTGGGGTCATATGAAGAATGAAAGATTCATTTAAAACTAAAAGAGGAATAAAAAGGGTTTAAAAATAACTTTAAAATATATAGATAAAAGGATGTAAGGGATCAAGAGAGAGAGAGAGAGAGAGTTGGGGGAGATCTTCTTTGAGTAGGGGGGGGAGTTTATAAATTATAATTAATATAGAGTAAAGAAGTTATAGAGGGGGGGAATGTAGAAATTAGAATTAGTTATAATTTCGATATTTGAAGAGTTAGAGGGGGGAGTGAATATTATGGAAATATAGCAGCTAATTAAGTTAAACCGATATTATGGAAATTTGAATTTATTACCTTTACTCTCTCTCTACACTAGTTGTAATCTTATAAATATAAGAAATTATACTCGTCCAGAAAACCTTCGGTTTCTTGATTTGCAAATAAACAAACCAATATTAAAGGGAAAAAAATGAGACAAAAAAAAAAAAGAACAGAGAACATGTATGTCAGTTGAAAATAACTGTCTAGCATCCAAGTTCAGAAGAAAAATAACTTAATAATTTATTTTCGGCTGACGTACATGTTCTATATTCTTTCTTTTTTTGTCTCATTTTTTTCCTTTTGGTATTGGTTTGTTTATTTGCAAATCAAGAAACCGAAGGTTTTCTGGACGAGTATAATTTCTTATATTTATAAGATTACAACTAGTATATATATATATATATATATATATATATATATATATATATATTCAATTCCCTTATCTCCTATATAAATTTGCTATATCTGATCCATACACTGAGGTATTTGAAGCGTTTAGTATTTATTAATTCCACATCCTGAATTTTTATGAAGGATGATTATATAAATAATTTTTAGAGTATAAATAAAAAGTTGGAGATGAGGTGTTATAAATACATCCAGCTTTAATTCTTGTAGCTTCGTTGGCTGATTCTTTACTAAATTTCTATTACACCAACTTTAGACAAATATTTCCTTTAGTGTGTAAGCTTTCATTTATTTCCTTTTGGAATTGTTAAAGATTTAAGTATATTTGTCAGTTTTCAATTTCAGTTCAAATATTTTTGTAATTAATAAAAAAGGACAAAAGTTAATATTTGATAATCTCCTCAACACACACAAAAAATTGTGAATCTAATCATTGAACAGTAAAAAATAAATACTAATATTTATTTGTTATTGAACTATTGACTAATTTTACTAATAGTGAGGCAGGATAGGTGTTTATTTTGTAAATTTTTTTTACTAGCTGAAAAAAGATATCAACAAAAATCTCAATTGTAAAATTAATTTAATTAATATTAATTAATATATCTATGTGACTACTAATAACAAGCAAACAAGAAAAAAGTCCCAATATGAAAGGCAATAAAAAAGTATGAGAGAGAGAGAGAGAGAGACAGAGCATGCTGAGCAACAGACAAAAACGGGAAGGAAGGAAGGAAGGAAGGAAAGAGGAAGAAAAAAGTTTATCTTTCAGCAACAACAACAATTAATAGAATAGTTCTGTTGGCAGGAGTAGGAATTATTATTATTATTGTTTTTATTATTATTAGTAGTAGTAATTGTGGCAGCGACAGTGGCAACCAGCAGAGCAGCTGTAATGCCAGGAGGACACTTACAATTCTTCAGCTAGAGATGGCATGGCATCAGAGTCTTGTAGGTTATTTTCTGATCTGGAGGAAAGAGAAAGGAGAATTTCATCTCTCCACAATTACCAATGGCAGAGAGGTCAGAGATCACAACACACAAGTACAACAGCAAGCCACCCAAAGCACAAATAATATGGAAAGAGGTTTTAAGTAAATTAAGAAATTAAATACAAGTGGGTTAAGAAACTAGCAATTATATTTCTAAAAATCTCTGATACAAGGAAACTAAAGAAGAAAGTATTTCACAAAATTAGATTTACTTTTACTAGCAAATCTACTTTCACTATATTTCTGTAATTGGTTCTATTAAAAGATGTTTCTTTGTCTTGAGAAAAATTAATTCAAGAATAGAATAAAGAAATTTTGAAATTTTAAATTTATATAATTTGAGGTTTTAAAAACTGTTTTGCTTAAAAACAAGCATAAGTATTTTTTTTTTCTCTCCAAATGATTAATATTTGGTAATGTGAATAGTAAAAGAAACACAAAACTATAAAGACCTACCACTCTATTCAAAGTTTTTTAGTCGTTTATAGTTTCAGGATATTGTAATGTAACATTGTCAGATCAAAGTGCAAAGAGTTAATATTTTTATTAAAGCATTCAAGTCTACTGAACAATTTTTTTTTGTCACCAAACACTGACAATTTTACCTTGACAACTTTGTGTCTTTCTTAAATTGAACATTTGAAATCACTGAATCTTAAAACTGGAAAATATTTAAAACTTAAAACAGAGTGAACTTAGTGTTCAAGGGACAAGAAGATTTATTTGATAAGTGAAAAACCTGAGATTAAACTATAAACATTTTATAAACACAAAATGAATAATCATGAAGTAGTTTTATTATATTACTAATTGTTCTGATAATCTTCAGGTGAAACAAATTTGTAAATAGAAAATAAAGTATGTTTATTTTTTTTAAGGATTGTATATTGCAAAAGCAATTGTTTTCATTTGAACAATTTCTTTTAAATGGAGGTCACCAGACTCTGAGGCCAGCCATTTTTTTCTTTGTAATTGTTAGATTTTTTTTTTGAATCCTAGACTAATTACTAATGAAAAAAAGAAGTTATTCATTTATTTACAAAATTAAAAAATCTATATAAAATTTATTAATTTATTTACTTTGAAGATATGTAAACTATATCATATGGCCTGAAAGGTTTGGACCTCTGATTTAAAATACTGCTACCTTTATTGCATCGATTCGAAATAAACCATTACTAATTGAAAAAAAAAAAAAGAATAATTCTGAAAAACTGGATGTTTTTAAAAATTAAGGTTAGGCTATTTTTTCTGTTTAATGTAGTAAACAGAATTTGTTTTCTAATCTTTATTCAACTGAAGTAAATATCTTTTAATAAATAAATGAAACTCTGTATCGGCTTTAGATAGATTCTATTTGAATGATGCACACACAATTTTCACAAAGATCTAAACTGAACAAGCATACACAACGCAGAGTGGATTGTGATTTCTGTTTAAAGGTTAGAGGTCACCTGGCAATAAAGGGAAGTAAATAAGCCAAGTGTAAATGCAGATGCATAAGTTACATTTAATAAATATTTCAAAAGTTGTTCAGTGACACTGAATTTTGAAAGAGAAAGAAAATATAGAAGATGTAATTAGTAAAAAGAGAAAACAAGCAGATTAGAGAATATATTTGATAGATTGGGGGGTGAGTATAGAAACCAATATGAACCAAATAGAAAACCATCAAGACAAGCAGATTTACTACTTGAACAGCTTCAAATGAATTTGTTGTTATTAATAACAATGAAATTGTAAGAACAAAGCAATAATAAGATTCTGGTGTTAATTAAGAATAACAAAAAAGAATCTTTCAAAAATGTTAAGGTTTTTTTCTATCTGTCTATATTTATGAGATGAAGTATTGTAACTATTTACACTATTTATATTGCCTGGACAGTTTTCCTCATCTTTATTAGCATATTCATGACATTTCAGCCATGTACGCTCTGACCTTCTTCAGGATCTGTCTATATTTCTGACATGAAGTATTGTAACTATTTACATTGTTCAAACCATTGTTTCTCTCATTTTTATTACCATATTCCCAACGTTTTGGCTGTTGTACATTCTGGCCTCCTTCAGATGATATACATTGGAATTTTGAGCTGAACCCTTTATTTTATCTACTGGATATCCATCCAGAAAAGGCATGGCATGTGGAACTAGAACAATCTACTCTAGTGGATGAAATAAAGGGTTCAGTTTCTTAATTCCAATGCATATCACCTGAAGAAGGCTGGAGCATACAGTGGCCAAAATGTTCTGAATATGACAATAAAGTTGAGGACGACAGTACAAACAATGTAAATAGTGTAAATTGAGTCTTTCCATATTTGATGGCTAAGGAGATGCTTTTCTCCCAACCTACTTACATATTGTCATATTATCATATTTTGAAGATAGTCTAGGTACATGTATTAATAGTCTATAGCATCTGAGTAAACATTAACATATCAGATACTTCAACTCTGTATATAAAGCTAACCAGATACTTTTTGAGCCAATTTTTTTTCCTGAAGGCAAGCTTAGTTTGACACAAGTCTATGGTAATGGAGAAACCAGGGAAACTCTAAATTATTCCACAGGCAAACAATAAGAATAGCTAATTACCCACCCAATTTTTGTTAAATATATATTTTTTTAACAAATCTATCCTTATTTACATTATTCAGACTATTGTCCTCATCTTTGTCGCCATATTTATTATATGTTTTGGCCGTTGTACACTCCAGTCTTCTTCAGATGGTTGGAATGTCACATATGCTAGGCCACAAAAATCTCCTGAGCTGACCAAGCATAGAAATGAATACAATATGGGAACCAGTAATAAGGAGTGCCAGAGAAAAGTGATAATAACAACAAAAATTGCAATATGAGCTCTGGTAAAAAACATGCAATGATAACAGCAAAAATTGCAATATGAGCACTGGTAAAAAATAGTTGCTGAAGACATTAAGTTTATAATACTCAGAAATTCATGCACAGATGTCCTCAAGGACACATGGCACAGTGGATAAAGATGTTAGTTAGATCCAGTGTCAAGACCCAAAGAGTGTGAGTTCAATACCCAGTTAAGTGGAGAACTTTCAGAGGGGAATTAACAGGAGATAACTGATATCCATTAAACATGGCATGTGGAACTAGAACAGTCTACCCCAGTGAGCGAAATAAAGGGTTCAGTTCGACATTCCAACCATGAAGAAGTGTTGTAATAAATATGGCGACAAAGATGAGGACAATATTACGTAATACCTCATCTCAGAAATATAAACAAGTCTAATCCTGATATACTAAATCAGACACATTGATAAAAATGAATGATCCACAAGTTTATATTGTCTATGATTATATATTCATTAGCTGATAGGAATGTACTTCAGCAAAAAGTAATTCAGAATTATTTCTGAAAATCATTTGTATCAATTTTTGAACTAAGAATGTTACTAAAGAATGTTGTAATCTTGATTTAAAAGAGAAAAAGTTAATCATATGATCATTATTAATCATTATTAATCATATGATCAGGTAACCGTATAAAAAAAAACTGTTCTTTTTTTTGCTTTGTTCGACAATGATTCTCGTTTAAAAAAATTAAACCATCTCTTTAATGAAGTCCTTCATTTATCGCAACAAAATCCATCATTTTTAGACAGAAAAGGGATTAGTGCTTTAGTCTTGTAACTTCCTCCAGAGTCTGGAAGACAAAATGTATTTAGGATCACAACGATTATGTTAATACTTACTTGGGTTTGTACTCTTGTAATTCCTCTTCAACTTCTAACAAGCGAGTTTTAAGATCATTTCTTTCCATTAAAACTTCTCTCAATTCTCCCATTGTGAACCGTGGACGATTAGGGTCTGACATATCAACAGCAATTTTGCCATATTTGCTTAATTTGTCTTCAAGGATACTCAAATCTTCGGCAGTCTATAAAAATGAAAGAAAATCAGTTGTTTATTTTCTATGAGGACAAAACAAACAAACAAAAGTATTAAGCAAATGCTGATTCAAAGTTCATTTGTCAACAAGTTGGTAATTGTCTATATTATTTGCCCTCATCTTGGTAATTACAATTTCATGCAGAGTCGACATAAAACCCAGATATCTGTTCAGCAGGTCATTCAAACAAAAAGGTTCCAAAATGCTCAAAAAGGTTCCAAAATAAAAAAAAAATGGAGTTACCCAAAACTTTTATTTAGTCATTTTATTTTAGTCATTTTTTATTTTAGAGGTATCATTATCATCATTAGTGCATGTTACGTTTCCTGCTTTGTATCCTGTAGAGCCGGGTCCAAACTATGGCCCTTAGCCTCCTATAGGGGAATTGTTATTTAATTGATAGCACTTTTCTTACTATATTGGATATTTCTAGTAGGGCGATCTTCTAGGCAACTTGTATGTTGATGTTACCTGGGACACTTTTAGTAAAATTGTCCATTCCTTTTCTCACAAGGCTCAGAGCTCCGATTACTATTGATACAGTCTCAGTCTTCATTCCCAACATCCTGTTAATCTCCAGCTCTTTGTATTTGAACAATTGCGCAATAATTTTCATCATGGAGGTGTTTCTTTCAGATGGTACTGCCCTGTCAATAAGCATACACTTCCTATTTCTTGTCTTTTATGATAATATCAGGTCTGTTGGCTGTTATTTCCTTGTCCGTTTGAATTGGCATGTACCAGAGGATAGTTACACCATTATTTTGAGTAAGTGATTTTGGTTGGAGCTCATACCATCTCTCAGTGGTTTCGATTTTGTGCTTCTTGCATATTTTCCAGTGCACATATGTCGCTACCTTGTTATGTCTGTGGGTATATTCATTTTTTGCTAGTCCTTGACATCCTGAGATCATATGGTTGACAGTTTCATCATATTTTCCACAGATTCTACATTTCAGTTTAATTCCATCTTTGATTATGCAACAGTGATAGCGTTTGTTTGCAAGGCTTTGGTCCTGAATTACAATAATTAGGCCTTCTGTCTCAGCTTTCAACCTGCTGCTCCTCAGCCACTGATGCGTTTTCTGTTGGTCCATAACTGTTTCTTTCATTCTTTTTAGGTAATTGCCATGCAACACTTTGTCCTCCCAGTTTTTACTTTAATTTCATTTGGCCAAGTTGTTTTGCTTTTTTGTTTTGGCATAGATGGCATTTGCTTTGATTTTTGTTGGTAGGGTTTCAGGTATGTTAGGCTGTTTCTTGAAAAGTGCAGTGTTGATGGAGTGGATTTGGTGTTTTACTGTTTGTAGGAGAAGGTCATTGGTTTTTGTGAGGTATGCTTCCAATCTGATTGCTGTAGCTTTTAGAGTTAGTTTAAGGTGGATTAGACCTCGGTCTCCTAAAGTTCTTGGTACATACAGCCTATCAACATCTGGGTAAGCATTTTTCTGGTCTTGGCATCAAATCTTTTAACATCATTCAACTTCCATTTAATAATGTTGAAGTTGTAAGTTACTACAGGTATAGTTAAGGTGTTGATAACCTTCATTTTATTGGCCACATTATTTCGTTTTCTAGTATCAAATGCCCTCTCCTATAATATTCTTTTCAGATCTTTTTCTTCATAATTGAATGTTGTATTCTGTCTCCTTCATTAATTCCTAAGTATGTACCGTCTTGGTCTAGTTCCTTAATCTTGTTGATATCAAATCTGTAGTTTTCATTAGTTTACCGCCATTGAAGATGGTTTTGGCACATTGTAGATTATTCTGCTGATTGTTACCATTTGGCAAACATTTTAAAGTCATCAAAATATAGAATAGGTGATTGTATGGTTTAGCTTTAGTGTAGTCTTCCTGTTTTTCATGCTCTCCATTATGATTTCGACCATTGTGGAACATACTTGGTATATTTTTAGACTCTTCTCTATCCATGAGTATGTTACACTGTTTCACCGCTTTCTGTAGTTGACCCATGCTATCAATAAGTTTCTTTTCCTTCTTTTCACCTCATTTTGAGCGGTGATTTATTATTATTATTATTGTTGTTGATTTATTATAATTAATTTGTACTATTATGTACAGCGAGTAAGCATGAAAGCAATTAAGTCCCAATTTTCAATTTCAGATTGATATTTAGTATTTTTTCAGTAATTATAGCAATTTACAGAGATTATTTGCAAGAACTAGAATTTAGTATTATGGCTCGTAAAAAAGAACTAACAATGAATGAAAAGAATTATATAATCAAAGAAATTAGCAAAGGAAAATATTCGCTTCAAAGGATTTGAAAAGGGATCATCGAACAATCAAGAAAATATGTCAAATGGGAATTCAACCAAGGAAAAAAAAGTCTCAGGCTGAATTCAGGAATTTAACAAAGCGAGATCTATCACATATCCAAAGAGAATTAATAAGAAACCCAAATGTATCAAGTGCGTTCATATTTAAGGCCGCCGGAGCTCCTATGGTGTCAAGGGAAACACGGTGTAAAGCATTAAGGAAGTTTGCTGATGTAAAAAATCAAATAAAGAAACCCATTTTAACAAAAAAACATAAGGAAAGAAGATTGCAGTGGGCAAAAAAATACATGAAATCTGATTTCAGTAAAGTGCTTTTTACAGACGAATCAAGGATCACCCTTGATGGGCCCAATGGATGGGCTCAAGGATGGGTTTGCAAGCAACATGACTCAAGAAAATTTTTTAAATGCCAACAAGGCAGCAGTGGGATCATAATATGGGCTGGGATTATTAGTAATGAGCTTGTGGGTCCATTTAAACTGAAAGATGGGGTTAAAATGAATTCCAAAAGTTACTGTGATTTTCTAGAGCAATATTTCTTTGAATGGCTTGATAACCAGTCTTTAGCCAAGTGTAGATCTATGATATTTATGCAAGACAAGGCACCAAGGTCATGCATCAAAGTTTACTAAATCCTGGTCGAAAGAAAAGGGATTTGTTGAAGATTCTCTTATGGACTGGCCTTCAAATACCTGTGACTTGAATCCCATTGAGAACCTGTGGAGCATCCTCAAGAGAGATATTTATTCTAATGGAAGGCAATTCAACAGCAAGTGTGACCTCTGGGAGGCAGTTAAAGTTTCTGCAAACAACTTACCAGCCACTAAAATTGCAAATCTAACATCAGATATTGACAATAGGCATTTGTGCAATAAATTTTAGGAGGTTCTTATTATTTTTTGTTAATATATCTTTTATTTTTAAAATAAAATGTTTTTTTTTATGTTTTTCCTTTAAGAAATTGACGAATTTGTTCTAAAATCTTTTCATATTATTTTTTTACATTAGTTTTACAAGGTATAATAATGTAAAAGTATCAAAATAAATAGTTGCAAATAAACTACTGACAGTCAAATTAGTCTATTTTGTTAGTAAAATTTTTTCCAACCAAAAACAATAGTTTTCTCTATCACTATATATCTAAGTTAATAATATTGAGTAGAATCTAAACAACATCATAATAGGAATTTTAACATTAAAGACGCAACTCTTTATACCAATTCATAACTTGCATATAATCTCTAGACTCAGTTTATTACTATTTCTAAAGTTTTACTTGCTACACAATAGTCTTTTTATGTTGGGATCATATTTTTGTCATTTTTGGTCATCCTTAATTCAGCTATCCTTGGAGATGCTTCTCATTCCAACTGCCTTTTAATCTTTGCCTCAATCACACACCAGCTCAGAAAAATGAATCTTCTTCATCATGCTTGCTTATCTATTTTCATTGTCCCTGATTATTGCCCATAATTCATACCAAGTAATTCAGATATTTTTCCTCTTCCCAAGAACCCCAACAGTATGCATTTTTCTTAATATCCACTGATTTTTGAACTGGTAACAGGTAAACAATTGCATTATTGACGATATTTCAAGTAAGAAGTAGTTTTTGAAAATCCATTTAAGTAACCATTAAAGTTACAGATTTTCAGTAAATTTTTAATTAAATTTAAAATTTTTTATGTTGACAGACATCAATTATGGCATAATGAAAGTCAATTCTGGATGGCATAATTGACATTAAAACTTTAATTTTTATTCTTACAATTAACTTTATATATTTTTGTAATTAAAACTAAAATGAAAGCTTCAAAGAAGATATTTTAAAAGTTTTATAAAGAAATCCTATCATTGCTGTAATTTATATTTTTTTTTGTTGTATTTACTAAGTTGAAATGGGCAGGTTTGGTACAGAAAGAAAAGAAAATGAACCTACAAGTGTAGTAGTATCCATTTCTGCATCAAAAGAGGCCCCAGAGCTTCCAGCTTCTGATTCTTTCAAAAGCTCTTTTATAGTTTGGATATGTTTGTCTTTGTCTTGTATTTGTGACTGCAACTCAAGCCTTTCTTCCAAAAGAGTCCGGGTTTGTTTTCTCTGAGAAGAATTCTTTCGGCGGAGATCAGCATTCACTTTTACTATTCTTTCCAGTTGAGCCTGAAGCTGAAAAATCCAAAGAAGAAAAGAAAATTAAAAACAATCTTTCAATACTTACAAAAGTTATGGAGATTATACAAAAGAGCAGTGAGTTTATCCCAGCACAATTTGTCTCTTGTTATTTGCAAAAGAGATGGAATTTCCTTGCCAGATAACATTCCTTGCTTTGAAGATACCATAAAAGAACAAACATTTTTAGAAGCTTTTTTCTTTGCACTTGCAGGCTAAACAAACTCAAAATAAAACTTTTGCAAAATTCTCAATACTGGAGAGAGGTCATTTATAGATATAGACAGTGTGGACATAGTTATCATGCAGTGTTGGTCCATGTCAGTCTCATGCTTCAATGCAATCTTCAGATCAAGGTCTAAAATGTGAAACTGACAGTAACCATGCAGTGTTAATTCCCACGTCCATGTTGTCTATCACTCTCTTTCTATAGTGTTTGTGTGTGATATATATATATATATATATATATAAAAGTGTCACTGGGTAGTTGAAAGGACTATAACACTAGTAGTATGAAATTAGGATTAAAAGGGTGCATGTGAAAACCCTGTATAGAATTGGAAAATTGGAAGGGTTAAAAATGTTAAGGTGAAAACCAATGAATTGAAATATGAAGGTAAAAAAAGAGAAACACTGAACGGAATATTAAGTCCAAATTATGGAGAAGCAAATAAGAATTGCTGTGTATACGAAAAGGCCAGAATGTAAAACAGTAGAAAATTCCTTGCTGATTTGAAATAAATAATTTTGTTTTGAAAAGTTGACTGTGTTAGGAATTTAAAAGTTGAGAACCGAATTTAAGTAAAGCCAAAAATGTAAACAATGGAATTTCAAATTGGGTTGGATTTGGAAATTGACAAAGGAATTGCCAATTTAAAATAAATTTTTAAACACGAAAATTTATTCATGAGAAATTATTGCTGGAAAACAAAAAAAGGAATTTTAAAAAAAAGTTTATTGTTTCGAAATACCAGACCACATTGGGTACATGACATTGATCCTAAACGGAGTTGGAGGAAATAATTGATGAATACATAATGAGCTTCAAGGGGTAGTGAGAGTTGGATGAGATGCATATAAACCAAATGATCAGTTGAAGCCAGCAGTAGCAATTTCAGTTTGAGCAAGAAGTGACTAGAGGCCCCAAGAAACCAGCAGAGGGTGCCAGAGCCTGGCAGTGGCTGGAAGAAACCACTTGACCTGCTACTTAAGAGAATTGCTGGTGTTGAGTTGGACGAAAGAATCGCTGATGTTGAGAATTCCCGATGACCTAATATCTTGTGTGAATGTTTAACCCATGTAAAGTTTTAGAAGCAAGAGATACAGTGTCACAATAGAATGGGAAGGGTTAATTTTGTTGTAACAATGATTTTATAAACCAATTGAAAATTAACCCAGTAGCCTTCTTCGTTATTTGTTATGATATTTGTACTTTCACCAGCGGAAGAATTCTTGTCCCTTTTCATAGCATGGTTCTACCAACTTGATTCAGCACTTAAAGTGTGGAAAAAAATTCAATCTTCACTACACTGTGATCAAAGAACACAACATGGGCAGAGCAAATGAAGGAGTGAAATGGTTAACAGATAACCATCAGCTGATTGGTGCCAGTGCTGACTAGCGTGGGAATAACCCAGGATCAAGATTGGCCAGCCGTGTTATATACAGGGTGTTTCACAATTTTTGAAACAAAATGATCAGACACAAATGATAGAGCAATGAGAATTACATTTATTGGGTGATCACTTGAATCTTCAATGCAGCAATGGTGCGAGGGATGCCCTGGTAAATGTTATCCTTGAGGAACCCCCAGAGGAAGAAATGTGGGGGGTTGAGTTCAGGCAAGTGAGCTGCCCATTTCTCTTCAGCTTTGCAGCAGATGAGATGCTCCCCAAAACTTTTCACGGAGTCATGCCATGGTAACATTAGCAATGTGAGGAGGAGCATCATCCTGCTGGAACCACTGTTCCTCTTCATCCTCACCCTCCTCGAGTGCACCCCATCTGTGAGGCTGCTGCTTTGTTTCAACAATTGTGAAACTCCCTCTCTCTCTCTCTCTCTATATATATATATATTAATTATCTTATTATATATTATAATTATTTTAGATGTCAATTTTTTTTACCCTTCTTTTAATTTTTTAAAACAATTGTAAAATCCTTCTATAAGTTTTAAAGATTGAATTTCCTTATATAATTTTTCCTTATTGAAACAAGATATTAATATTTTAAAATATAGGTCAAGGTTATTTTAACTGGTGTCAAATTTCCAACTGTGTTTAGGATTGTCTAGATGAGCTTCTACATCTAGAGTGTATTTTCATTTCTTCCCCTTTCTTTCCCCCCATCTCTATTTTGTTTTCTCTCTCTTTTTTCCTCCCTTTTTATTCCTTTCCCTCCCTTTTACTTTTTTTCTCTCATTTTGTCATCTTTCCTGTTTCTGTAAAGTTTTAAAATTTTTTAAGCTTCTTTTTTATTTGATTTTATCTCCAAAGCCATTGGTGTTGATAAACCTCAGAAGATTATTTGATAATTTTTCTTGTGGGGGTGAAATGGCCATTCAGATAGGGTATTAAATTTCCTTTATATGTAATTTATATATATATATATATATATATATATATATATATATATATAAACACACTTCAAGTGAACATTGAAGTCAGCACTTAGAGGTAATAGACTGATGCTAAATGTAATTGTCAGGCCATATTCATTGTCATATATATATATAAAAATTCAAGCTCTTTATTTTTAATTAAAGCACATTAAATTAATATTTCTTAATACTAATACAATCTTTTAGTAGCAGTGTTAAAGACAAAGAATGGAGTTCTTTTCTTGGAGATGAAAATAAGTCAAGCTTTGGTTTAGAATTTATGCTTCCTCTTGTCCAAATTGAAATTGATCAATTAAGACTGACCTTTAAGCAGATTTAACCTTATTTCATCTTTGAAAATGACTACCTCCCCCGACCTCCCCAGCTAAATACTGAAATTGTCAGGAAAAGATTTTAAAATCAGAATATTCTGCATTTGGAAGAAATTTAGAAAAGTCAGTTAAGTTTCCTTTGTCTTTGCGTTTTTGTCTTTTATGTCTCATTGAATTGCAGGTCAATCAATTCTAGTTGTACACATGAAGTGATGGGCATTTAATGTTATGCAATCACAGCTCTGTCAATTATAATTGTAGATTTAAATGAAGGGCCTTAACAATGGATAAAAGACATTTTTAAAACTATTTACACATAACAATATTAAAGGGAAAATAAAATAAAAACCATTATTTCCATACAGTCTTTTGGCCAAATCAACAATTGAACTGGGTCAGAGTTGGCCTGTGGACTGTAGTTTTCCAATCTGTCTTTGATCTTAGGGCCAAATCATTAACTAGTCATCAAATAATTATAAGCATTCTTATGCCAGTTGACATTCCATTATTTTGGGATTTATTTTTCTTATCCAAGAAAAGATATTTGAATATTATCCATTTTGTTGTCTTCGATAAATAAGAAATTTCAAAATGATTCTTAGAAACAAGTTTTGGTAAGAATCCTCTTTTGTTGCCTTTTTTCTGTTTTTATTGAGAAGAAAGTCAAACTTAAATACCTCAAATGAAACAATGGTAGAAATAACATAGATTATAAAAGCATCAAACTACTTAGATATGGTATGACATTTGGATACAATTTATTGTATCTTAAAATGACAGTCTACTAATTATAGAAGACATTTTTCTGCAGATATAACAAATACCTGCGGTTTGTTGAATGTTTCCCAAACCTTTCCCAATTCACTCCTGACGAGAATTGTACTTTGATATGGGGCAAAAACTGATTAGTGATTAACTTAATTAAGAATAAAATGAGTTTAGCATGAAGGAAAACAATTGGTAAAATTATTAAATCAAAGTCAAGGTTAAGTATATTTTACAGAGAAGATAGAAAATGTTTGATATTTATATGAAAAGTTTTTATAGGACATTTTCATTTTCATTTTCTATTTTAGTGCAACTGAAACTGAATGATAGATGGCAAGACTTACTTCAAATTTTCAGTATTTGATGGAAAAAAAATGCCATTTATCAAAAATGTGACAATGCCAACAATTTACAAAAACCAAATAATAGTGAACCTTTTTATAAGTTCATGTTTCTCTCAAATATTTATAGCACTTAAACTGTCAGTTCAAATATGCAAAGTTTTATCACATAGACATGACTAGTAGAGATGTGATTAATTTTATGAAGATGGATTCATTTCTAAAATATAAAAACTACACAAAAGGATATGCACACAAATGTGTTAAACTTTATAAATGGTTAGTTACATAAATATAGATAATCTTTGTGTTACACACACAGCATGCATTTCTTTAATGTATCTCTAGTGCTGGAAGGATTGTTTTGTAGCTCACAGCTTCTCAGGAAATAAAGTAGAATTAGGTTACATAGTTCCAGTAGTGGAAAAAAAAGGATCTGACCCAACTCTTCTCTCTCCCTTTATATGAGTGACAAAACCTTTATCAAAATATCTGAAAATATCATGAAGGTGTGGGTTCATGACTTTCCCAAGAGCATTAATCTGAAGACAGATTTCATATACACACAGAACATTATAGATATATTATAATTATTTTTTTAAAAAATTGTATCCATCATGACATAGAAATTACTATGTTTTGAAACCAAAACTTAAATTTTAATTTAAACTTAAAATTTGAAGTTTGGTCCCATTTCAATTGAATCAATTTTTTTGAAGGTTATTCTCAACATCGCTTGAAAACTGAACAAAATTTAAAATTTAAGTTTCAGTTTTGAAACAGTAATTTCTGTGTCGCAACAGATACATATTTTTTTTTAAATAATTATATATTTTTTTTAAATACTGTGTATTGAGCACTGTTTTTAAAAAAAAAAAAACTCTGGATTATAAATCTGACTGTACTTTCCTATTATTTTGGTGTGTGTGTGTGTGTATATATATATATATATATATATATATATATATATATATATATTAGTAAAAATGCATAGTACCCCATGCTGCTAGTACAACTCAGAGATTCATGCTACCTGATGATGGCATTAGTAGCAGGAAATTCTGAATCATACTAATATATACTTAATAGCTCTGATATTTACCGTTGAGCACAGTTTTTCTTATACCAAAGGATATTTGTATGTGAACACTTACACATACATTTATTTATATTTATTTATTTATATATATATATTTGATTATTTTGATTATTTGATTATATATATATATATATATATATATATATATATATATGTGTGTGTGAGATTATTTTTCTGCAGATATAACATATATACTATTTATTTGCTCTGTTATAATAAATACATTGAGCTTTGTGTGGATCAATTTTAATATTTTATATTAGTAGGATCCACTTGGATTATATACCAATGGATTTATTACCTGTACTAATATATATATATATATATATATATATATATATATATATATATATATGAATATGATAAAGAAAAAATTGTAATTGTGTGAAAGAACCCTTTTTACCTTCCATCAGAAAGGCTGATGCTAACCTCCAGGAGAGAGACTCATTTGGTCTTCTCAGACTAACATTTTCAGCTGACTTCAAGTGGAAAGATTATATTGAATCAACTATGAAGCCTTCAGTTAGGAAAGTATGTTGCGCTAGAAAGTTCTTCTCTCTTGCCAGAATCTGAGACATTTATTAGGTCATCCCATAAGTTCTGTCCGAATTTTAACTTTTTGTTAAAATGAACGAAATTTAAATAGTATTTTATAATGTCTAATGGAGCTGAACATTATTTTTATGTTTAGATGCATTTAAACTGATCAAATTTTATTTCAGAGAACAATAAAATTAAATTTTGTTTGATTAAAACCCTGCTAACATGGAAGTACCCAAGAATCATTTGGGGCACATAATGCTTTATGAGTTTAAGAAAGGAAACTCAGCAGCCGAAGCGGCTAGAAACATTCACTCAGTTTATGGAGAGGAATGTGTGAATGAAAGAACTTGCAGAAGATGGTTTGCAAAATTCAGAGGTGGAGATTTCACCCTTGAAGATGAAGATCGAACTGGACGTCCAGTTGAGTTTGATGAAAAGCTTCTTGAAGCAGCCCTTGAAGAAAATCCTGCTTTATCAGTTGAGGAATTGGCAGTGGTTCTCAGTTCAAACCATACAACTGTTCATCGTCATCTTCAACAACTTGGAAAAGTTCCTAAACTTGGAAAATGGGTGCCTCATGAATTGTCTGAAAACAACTTCAAATCCCGAGTTGACATCTGCTCTTCTCTCCATTCTCACCAACTTGTTTCACCTTTTTTGGATAGACTTGTGACTGGCGATGAAAAATGGATCTTTTATCGAAATGTTAAGCGTCGTAGACAGTGGCTTGGTAAAGGGGAAGGGGAAGGACCCCATCCACAGCCGAGAAGGGAACTTCATGAGCAAAAGGTTCTTCTTTCAATCTGGTGGGATTGCCAAGGAATAATCCACTTTGAATTCTTACCACCTAATGCAACAATTAATGCTCAAATATACTGTCAGCAATTAGAGCGTTTGAACCAAGCTTTGAGGAAAAAAAGACCTGCTCTAGTGAATCGAAAACGGGTGATGTTTCATCAGGACAATGCGCGACCACACACAGCAAGAATCACGTCACAAAAGATCGAAGAACTTGGTTGGGAGAAAATTCCTCATCCACCTTATTCTCCCGACCTTGCTCCTTCAGACTACCATTTGTTTCGTAGCTTACAGAATCATTTGGAAGAAACAGCTTTTGTAACACAGGAAGAGGTTAAAACTGACATTTGTGAGTTCTTCGAATCAAAGCCAAAATAATTTTACAGTAATTGAATTAGTAAGCTTGTTAATAGATGGAAGGAATCATAGATAATCATTGAAAATACATTGTTGATTGAATCTGTAATTAAATGTAACATTTGGTCACTTATTTTCTTTAATCAAAATTCGGACAGAACTTATGGGATGACCCGATATAATTCTGCCATTCATCCTTGCTTTGAATATTTCTGCCACATCTGGTCTTGTACTCCTGTTATATATTTACAGATTCTTGATAAAATCCAAAGAAGAATCTGCAATGCTACTGGCTCTGACCTGGCATCTCAGCTTCAGTCCCTTTCCGACTGCTGTAACATAGCTTCCCTCTGCCTTTTCTATAAATACTTTCATGGTAATTGTTTTGGTCAACTTTCCTTTATGGCACCAAGACTATGAATTTAAGCACAGTGCTAGATTGGCAGATAGGTCTCATCATTTTACAGTTGAAATGGCTGCTAAATGTAGCCATATGTTCCATGCTAACAGTTTCTTCTATCATACTTCTTGTTTGTGGAACTCTCTTCTGGCTTAAATGCAATGTCAATCATTATCTTTTGTCTTAATTCTTGTTTTTTTATTCTCCTCTCTCCTTCATAGTAATTTTTTTTTATATTATCAAACATTCAGTAATCCTTTGTATCCTAGTGGCTTTATTGCCTTGCTTGGAGTGAAATGATTAAAAGAAAAAAAAAGATGATTATCCATGTGCATGCATATTTTTCCCTGTGCCAGACTAAGTTTATCAAATACCTACAGTATACTAATATAATAAATATGTATGCATTTAAAACTGAGTATATTATTTGTTTTAATAATGTAAAAATATAAAATTATTTACTTTAAATTATCTTTCTGCTTAAAAGGTCATGAGGTGAAAAAAGTTTAGGAAACACTAATCTAGTTTATTGGTATTAACTCCAATCACATTATGTTTAAAAATTCCATAAAAAGGTTTAAAAAAGAACTAAAATAAGTTGATATTCGAAACACTCTACACACAGCTGTAGTTATAGTCCCTTAAACGTTTGACAGTGAGTTCAGTTCATATTTCATGTTGCATGAATGTAAATTTTACCAAGGTTGACATTGACAAAAAACAAACTTATTGACACAATTCTTAACAAGTTTAATAAACAACAATTTATCAAACAAGCTTATTAAATTAAAAACTTGGAAATTTTTTTTTCTTCCTGAAGAAAGTTTTATTGCATTAAGACTGTATACATTAATAATCTAGATGCTGGCTTCTTTTATCTCTTAGCTTATCTTCTATGAAAAAAATAAGTAACATCTCTTACAATGCTCAGAATAAATTAACCTAAATAATTTACGTTCTTCTCAAGGCTTTTTCATTGCAATATCCTTTTGTGAAAACACAGTGTTGCATAGGCACACCTACAAAAATAAAACACCTTTTATACTTACAGCTTCAGCATCACACGTCTTCTGGTTAATTTCTTTCTTCATTGCACGGATTTGTTCTCTTTGTTTGTCAATGGTTTCCTTCAACTTGGACAGCACCTGCAATTCCTCCTCTTCCCTTCCTAATGAAGGAAAGAAAAAAATTCAATTCAATAAACAGAAAAGAAGGAAAAAAAAAAGACACTATAAAAACAGAGTTATTTATTATACAGCAAGATTCTGACTTTTAGCTTCTTTATTATCTAGGCCAATCTTGTTTAATACAAAAACAATAAGGAAAATATTTTACAAAACTCAGACTAAATACAGTATTAATTTTTGAATAAAAGAATCTACTTATTTTTTATTTATATGTGTGTGTGTGTGTGTGTGTGTGTGTGTGTGTGTGTGTGTGTGAGAGAGAGAGAGTGAGAGAGATTTTTTTTTTTATACAAATGCCATTTTAGAAGAGGTTAACATTTATCAGATGTTATTCAAGAGTTTGACGTATTTATCAAAACTAAAATATTCTTAAAAAAGAAAAAGAAAAAACTAAGTCATGTTTATATTATTAAATTCAAAATGAATGCAAGAAATTACGACCCCCTCCCACCAAAAAAAATAACTCTTTAAAATGTCTAAAGCAGATATGAGATAAACAAGTCAGACAAAAAGCATAAAAATGCTTTCACTGACGTTTTTTTTCCTTATTAAAATTCTTGCTTTACTCTTACAATAATGTCAGATATACTCAACAATTAATGGGGCATAACATCTTACATTACCAGTTAAATATGTTAAATATTTGAATGTCTGTAAGAATTCCAGGTGCTATATTTTTGACATTAGCAAGAATGAAGTCCAGAAGGTTTGAATTCTATTCTAATATGTTCTAATGAAGTGTAATTTTGATGTGGATTTAGAAAAAAGAAAAAAAGAATCATAAATAACAATTCACTTTTTCTTAAAAAAAGAAAAAACAAAACAAAAAATAAACATACGACTATTTTCTTTAACTCTGTCCAAGAACAAAGATGATAAAGTCTATTTTAGATAACCATGAATTCAAGATTAAAAAGCCACTTTTTGAAAAGCTCAAAGATTACATAATTTTAAAACATTGATAAAAATAACACACAATTAAAAATAAAATACATAAAAAAGGCACAATTATAAAATTAAAACTATTATTCATGTACATTTTTTAAGCATATAAATATTTAAAAAATAATAACGAATTGAACAAAAAAAAATAAAACGCGTATCATTCAATTTTTGTGAATATGATAAGTTTACTTCTGGCCATTATTCCACCCTAATTTTTGTTCTTTTTTACAATCAACCTTAGCATTCCACTATTCATGTTTTTTTTTTTGCAAAAATCAGTGCATCCTCAAAAGATTAGCTCAAAATATGAATATGGAAGCAAATGAAAAAAAAAAAAATTAAAATTTTGAAAAGCCTGTTTATGCATAACATGAGAAGATGCAGTGAAAACTGTGACATAATTGGCTGGTGTTACACACAATTTGCTTTGTCCATCTTTTTTTATTTATTTGTTTGTTTTTTTAGAAAACCATCTATCACATAAAAATAGGCCTGCAAGAATCTACAGAATTATTATTTATGTATTATGTAGTGAACTAAGAATTTTGCACAAAAGTAAATTTAATTTTTAAAAGTTTTTAAGAAGTCACTTTTTAGCAGAATGAATGTCAAATTTTGAAAGTAAAAGTTTTGCATGAAGAATTTATTCAACAGGAAATAGATTTCAAAACATATGCCTTCCATTTTTTACTGGTAAAATCAATGGCAGATCAAAGCAAAGTTGTTTTTTTAATCTATAATGATTTTTGAGGTTCATTCTTTCATTTTTTTATCATGCTCAACTACAGTAAAATTTTTAATCTGTTGAATTCATTAAAAGTATCAATTTCTTGCTAGAAATCCTAAAGTTGTTTAATGAATTATTTGGATTAGTATTCTTACTTTTATCAGTTTGATAGACTGACTTTCTTTAAATGCAAGTGGAATTGTTTTGGTTTTTCCTCAATTTCTATCACTTCAATAGTCAAGCAATAATGACTTGCCTAGTACGAGAAGTTTCTTTTAAAATTTTATTGCAGTAGACAAATTAGAATTGTTTCACCAATGACAAAGTGGAGACTGGAGAACAATTTTATCTTAAAAATTTTATGCAATGTGGTCATTTTATAAATTTGGGCTTTTATATAATGTGAACTTCTGAGATTAGCCTGTCATTATGTAATTAAGAAATTTAATTCTTTGATTACAAGATATTATTGATATAACAGACCCTGAAATAAATGCCCTAAGATAATGTTCTGTATTCCATCTTAAATGCATGCACTTTTTGAAAGATTTGTCATTTGCTTCAGAAATTTTTAATATCCTCCACAAACTTTTTTTTTTCCATGGCCTTAACTTTTAAAATATTTTATGTTGAAAAATGTTCTTTTAGAAAACTGGTTAAAATGGGGAACTATAAACCCTTAAAATTTCACACAATGAAAAGCACACTCTAAATTTGAAAAACAGAAAAAAAAAACAAAAAACAAGTAAACTACAATTTATCTATTTAGACAAAATAAGTTTTTAATACCCAAATGAAAACTGTAATTAACAAAAATAAACAAAATGATTTAAATTTAGTTTCAAATATTTTACTAATTCCAATTGTTATTTATTCTTTTCATATCATTTATTTTAAGTAAGTAATTTTGAATATATTAAAAGTGTCTTGAGGATTTTCTAAAAAAACAAAAAGAAAAAAAAAAAAAGAAAATCTGTAATTTATATGAATTTGATAGATTAAGTATTTATAGTTTAAATTGAGAAGGACAAGTCTGACTTGAAAACTGTGGAGAAAGCAATGAAAAACTACTCCACCATCTTTTTAAAGAATAGTCATGGCAATTCAGACAAAAGGTAGATAGGGAGTGCCATTTTAAAAAAAAAAAGAGAAAAAGTATAAATAATGAAGGCACAAGATAGATGTAAGTGAAAGAAATGTTTTTCCTTTCAGAAGGAAAAAAATATCCCTATATAGATTGGGTAGATGTCTAAAATGAAAAAGTGGTTTGCTTAGTTAAAATTACAAGGACAGCACAAAAGTTGTAACAATGGTTGTAATGGTTAAGTAGGTGGATGGCAAGTGACCAGCAAGTTATGGGTCCAAAATGAACTTGGTTTAGTACAGTAGGAGTCAAGATTTACACAACATGCAAAGCATTAAGAAAGACAGAAAAAAAAAAAGACAATCATTGGCATGCTTTTAGTAATTGAAGACAAAAAACAAAGAGATGTTGAAAAGACTTTATGTTTAATGAGGGATTTTGGGAGATAGTTTAGAATAATGTCAAGATCAATTTTTTTTTTTTTTTTAAAGAAAGTCTTTAAATAGTATACCATTTCTTTTTCACAGTTTCTTAGTATCATGTAAGACAAAGGATGGTTAATGAAAAAAAAAAAATAATCTTCAGCTTTTTATACAGTCAGGACATCGACCAAAACTTACCTAATCCATTTTAGTACATGGATTTCATTTTTAAGATTCCAAACAGGCATGAAAGTTAAAAAGAAACATAACAAGCAAAATTTATTTGTTTTTTTTTTTAATGAATAGCTCAATTATTATTGTCCAAATATTCTAATGGACTCAGAATTTAATTCAGCCTACATTTTTTCCCATAAAAACATCTTCTATTAAATATAATTCCATCCTCCATTTGTAAAATTTTCCTATCAAGACAAAGATAGCAAATAAAACAAATGTGCTAGAAACTGCTAAATTTCTTACAAAAACCAAATTTGATTTGTGTTGGTTATAAATGGGACATTTTGCTTGTAAAATTAGAAGAGTAAAATTTGGCATAGTATAATTTTGTGGCAATTGATAAAAATTGAAACAGAATCCATCTTATGGACATTAATGACTTGATTTTCAAATAAACTGAATATTAGAATGATAATGATGTAAGAAAATCTAAATAATTTGACTGAAGGGAAATACAGCAACGACAATGTCATAACTGTGTTCAAAAATAAGGAATTGGATAAAAGCATGAGTGCATGCGGGTAAATGAGAATCAATGAAGCTGCAAGGAGAGGTGACAATGATGAATGATCATAAAGAAAGAAAAAATAAAAGATATAGATTTATCATGCAATCTTCTATGTAAATATCGAATAAAAGACAACTATTGGCATGAT
>OZ038478.1:3842857-3995357 GCA_964036315.1 Acanthosepion esculentum
TCTTTTTCATTTAGCAACCCGGATAGATGAGGAAAAAATGCTCAGGCTGGGTGATAGATTAAAAAGGTCAACCTTCCCCCTGGAAGTAAAACACCCCTTAATATTGCCAAAGGATGCTCATGTTACCAGACTATTGATCAAACACTGCTATGAGATAGTGACACATCAAAGGCCGAGGAATGACTAACCCTTACCTCTGAAACAGGTGGTTTTAGATTATAGCATGGAGGACTGCAGTATCTTTATTTCTGTTCCAATGCATAAAGTGTGGGCACTTGCAATTTGCTCAAGGATATAGTTCAGGCAGTGCCTCCCTTTATGTATTGTGGAATGGACTGTTTCAGTTCATTCCTCATCAAGGAGGGTAGAAAAATTGTCAAGAGCTATGGTGCTATCTTCACTTGTCTAGCATTTAGAGCGGTACACCTGGAGGTCTTAAAAGATATAATCACAGAGGCCTTCATAAACTGTCTACACGGCTCTGCCTTGAGAACAATTGGGACCGGTTGCAGGAATTTATGATGATGATGCTTAGAAATTAATAAAAATAAAAGTAGTTATTATTCTTTGCAGTGTTCTGCTGGTAAATGTGAATTGTTCTCTATTCATGGGAGCTGTACAAGTATATATAGTTTTTCCTTTTTGTTTGAATGCAAAATAACAAATGTGATTGGGGGGGCTGCTAGATATTTTGTTTTTGCATAAACAAACAGGTGCTTTTCAGTACCTTTTCCAAATTTCTGTAGTGACCGTCAGTCTAGTTCACTCCCTAAAATATTCCCAAGAGAAATGGCGAGTTTTGGTTATTCCCTAATAAAAAAAGGACCCTAATGCCAAAACAAGGTAGTTCCCTCTTTGTTTTTCTTATAAAGCAAAATACTAGTTTTATAAATTGGTATGTTGACAGGAAAAGTTTTTTTTACACAAGTTGGATATTAAAACTTTTTGGCAGGATAGGATCAAATTACTTTTTCACCTGACGTTGCGCTTTTGTGTCTATCATTATTCCTACGCACATTTATATTGCAGCAATTCAAGTTTAACGAAGCCTTCTTGGAGTCAGACTCTGGCCAGAAGACATGTTAGTCTCTCCGGGTCAGACATATTAGAAGATACCTCTGTCCGTATTTTTCTTTGTTTTCGCTACCTTACCCCCACTTAATAATAATAATAATATTTCTTCTTACTTTAAACACTGTTGATTATTTTACTAAATTGTAAATTTACTACTTTTAACACTTTTCCTTTCGTGAAAATTTTCTTAGTTTTTTCTCAAAATTTTATTTCCTTACATTTACATATTTGGTAGTAAACTTAAGAAATAAAGTTTTTTATGCCTTAATTCTAGAAGAGGTTAGCTGTCAGTCATTTGTGTTATACACATGTCTTATATAGATTGTATTTATAGGTATAAATATTCCTCTCCTTTGTATTTTAAGTATTGTTCACATTTTTTTGCCATTTCTCTGTGCCACATGTGGTTTTGAGATGTGATATTTTTAAAATGTTTGCACTTGTATTTTGTATTATTTTTTATCTGCACACATGTCTTTGTTTTAATTATTTGCAGTTTTCACAGATGCAATAATATGTTTTGACAAATAAAAGCCTTAGACATACTTCAGCTTTCAATTCTCTCAAACAAATCAGAGAAAAGGTGAAGGCAATTACAGAAACATCCATCTTATACCATAACAATCTAATCACAATCCAAACATTCATTTAAAAAAAATAAAAAAATTATTGAATATTATTTGCTCACTTTACTTTTCGACAGAATTATGGAATTATGGCACTCTGTGAACTCCACCTGTTTTGATTGACCTTTCAACCACCTGAAGAACATTCATGAACTTTCTTAAATTTACAAGCTTTGTTAAATCAATCACATCCTTTCTTCTGTGGATATAAATATGTGCAGTGTAAGTATAGTTTTTCCTCTTGTCTCTTTTTATTCATTTTCTCTCTTCTACAGAGAGGCTCAATCTGAGAATATATATATGATAAAATATAGTCTTATTTATGGATGAAAGTGCTCAATATCAGGGATAGAGAGTTTGTAAGCATAAAAGTAGGCATCGAGGCCAACACCCAATGGTGACAGTCCGTTGCATGTTTGTATGTAATTGTTTGCATACAAGTTTGAAACAGGCTGTTGCCACTGGGTGTTCATTTCAATGTCCATTTTTATATTTACAAACTCTCTATCCCTGATATTGAGCACTTTCATCCATCAATATAGCCTACCTTAAAACTATATTTTATATAATTAAAACAATTCCATTTTATTTTATTTCATTATTATATATTCCTTTTATTTTTTTCTCTTACTTTCCTATCACAACATATTCCAACCATAGTTCCCTAGCTTTTAACACTTGAACATGTGATCTTTCAATTTTTGACACAGCTTGCCACATGTGAGACGTTTTCCATCTCCCCAATTTATAACTTATTTTATTAAGTTTTGCACATTGAGTGATCAGACACAGATATGACTTTGCTTATAATACAATTTCCACTGGAAATACCTTATCTACAAAAGAATCTGTCAGTGAGTAATTCCCATTTCTGTTTGTTCCTCAGATGGTTGATAAAGAACACAGGTGTGTCCCAAAATTCCGAAGTTAAAACCTTTTTCTTTGTGCTTCATTCCTGTCAAATGGTTGATATTTAATATATATATATATATATATATATATATATATATATATATATATATATATATATATATATATATATATATATATATACACATACAGACACACACAAGAACCAATAAGGTGTGTTTAACTTTTTATTATACTTTTTCCTCTTCCAGGTAAGATACTGAGTATTATGTTCAAAGTTGTGGAGAAACAGTCTGAAGATGCAGACAAAATGAATTAAAATTACTACACAGACATCACATCATTTCTTGCAAAATATGTGAACTTTGGACAGTTTATCCCAAACTTTGAACATAATATTCAACAATTTACAAGAACCCTTAAGAAAAATTATGGTCAAAAACATTAAAATTCTATATAAATCACATTACCAGAAACATCTTGTTATAAAAGTGGTCTAGTCAACCTTGCCTTATTTAACAGTGGGAATGGAGTGTTAAAAATCTTCTTAAAAAATAGAAAGACTCTCACTCAAATTCCAGCCATGCTCAATATGCGAAGGCTTGAAACAAATGCTCTTCCTACAGGTATTTAAAAACAACACAAAAATAAATTACATCTTAAACAGTCAAAACATGAAGAGAAACTAACAACACCTAAAACAAAGCCCCCTTGAAAATGACTAAAGAAGTGTCTGAAAGTGCTTTGGACAATGGACATTATGGAAAATTTTTGGACTCTCTTTCTTCCATCAAATGGATGAATGTAAGAATGCTGGAAAAACTAAAAAAAATTAATTAAACTTTCCTTGTCTGGCATATTTAATGAAAGATATTTAAAAGAAACTTTGCTGCCCAAATATATATATATATATATATATATATATATATATATATATATATATTTATATATATATATATATATATATATATATATATATATATTAGTTGGATTCATGTGAGTTTGTGACCCTAGGTTTCATGCTTTTGCAATCGTCAGACAAACTGATTAATTTTTAAAAATTTTGGATTTATGTAGGGTTGTGTGTATTGGTGTTTTATACATACACTATATATATATATATATATATATATATATATATATATATATATATATATAAAAACACTTTACACAGATCCTATACAGAAGTGCTTGAGAGCAACACTTTAATGTTAAACAGATTGCAATGATACTCCGATTCTGGGCACAATTACTGATTCATATGGAAATAATCATGTCATTTTTATGAGTAACATAAACAATAAGTATTAGAATAGGCTTCTTAATAGATATTTTAATTGTGTAACAGTTTTTGAAAAATAAAACAAAAATAGAGTTTAGCAGCTTAAGAAAGCTTTTTTTGTTGCTTAAAATAAAGTGTTATTTAAATGAATATGAAAGTTTTTTTCTCCCTGACCTTTATTAATGAACGCTCTGATTATTCAATGTCAATTAAAGATTTTCATACAAGGATTCAGTGGCACAACCATGAATGTAACAGAAGAAGAAGAAGCACGTTTGTTAATGGTTTCTCATCTTTCCTTAGTAAAATATTTCAATTAAACAATGTCTTAAATGAAAAATGCCATTTATCAAAGTATATAAAAAAAGTTTTATAAGGGGGTGGGGTTAGGCCAGACGGCTTTTAAGTTCATCTAGAGTAAAAGATAGCCAACATTTGTTCAACAAATATCTTCTCTTTATTGTTGGTTCTCAAAAGCTATAGAAGAAAAAATATTTCTTTGATCACTTACTTTTCGAAGCAGCTAGAGCCTCAGCCACTGCAGCCTTTTTGTGCTCCTCCATTGTTTCTTGCATTTGCCGGTGCTGTTTGTTTTCATGCTGCAAGTGTTCAATGGTCTGCAACAATTCCTTAACTTCAGCTTGCCAATTGTCTTCAATAAGTTCCAAATCCTTAAGTCAAAAGGAGAAAAAAAAAAGATGACAATTAAAAATACGAATGAAGGATGGAAGAGAAAATGCAAAAAAGCCCAAAGTCACAATTTTAAATAAGTCCGTCTTGGAATCAGTTCAAAAGTAGCCTACCTAGGGTAATAGCACTTTCAGATTTCACATTTATTCCAAAGTCCTCTTTTCCTCATCATCTGCCTTGTTGCTTTCACCTTAATCTCATCCATGACATCCCAACATTAATTTTAGTTTTGTAGGAAGCCAGAGCTTGTATGGGTTGTACGTTGAAGTGATGTTTTGCTAAGAAAATCCTGCTCTTGGCCACTTGTAAATGTGATGGTCACATTGTATACAAACTTGCTCAATGGCATCTCACTGCTGTGTAATCCCATGAGAGTGTCTGTTCATGCATGTGCATTAAGGTCCCTCCTGATTAGTTACAAGTTCAGTTTAGTAAATACCTATGAAGAGTATATCAAGTAATGTTTTTGATCATGTAAATAAAACGAATAATAACAATAAAAAGAATTATATATATATATATATATATATATATATATATGTGTGTGTGTATTTATAAATATAAATGACAATAGGAAAACTGTAATAGTTGCTGACGCGTTTCATCCAATGTGCACTTTCTCAAGGCAAAAGATGCAACTGGAGGAATTTAGAGAACACTATTTTCATAATGTTAACTGAAAATTACGTCACTTACTGTCATGTCAGTTAACATTATGAAAATAGTGTTCTCTAAATTCCTCCAGTTGCATCTTTTGCCTTGAGAAAGTGCACATTGGATGAAACGCGTCAGCAACTATTACAGTTTTCCTATTGTCATTTATATTTTCTACAGGTTAACTCTGAGAAATGTTCATATATATATATATACACACACACACACTTATTTGAATTCATGACCACTGACAATACCTTTTATATTGATTTTTTTTTAATGTACAAAATACACCGAGTACTGAAACCAGCTAATATAAATTATAGCTTAAGAATTATAAAGTTCTGTTTAAACAAATTTTGGCCTTTACCATCAGCAATATGAAGAAAATGACTAAAAGGGACAGAATGGATAGAGGGAGTATTGGTAATGTCAGTGGGTAAGGATAAGAAAATTGAAATCTCACCTTTATATGCCAATATAGAATTATTTTTGAATGTGAAACAAGATTTTATTTATTTACCACTTCTAAAAGAAATAATTTCACAAATCCAACATTTATGTTCAGACACATGTGACATTTGGCACAACATAAAAATGTGACATTATATGTGTCATTTTATATAGCGTAAAAAACTCCAAGTAATAACAGGTTCAGTTTTAGTGGCACAGCGGAAAATGGAAGACCACTGAGAGATCAGAAATTTTATATCCATTTTCTGAGATGTTATGCTTGAAGAAAACTAATTGCAAATGTAAATTTCTTAACAATTAGAATTCAGTGTTAATAGTCAAATCATAATACCACTTTTAATTAAATGCACCTGCCAACTTAGGGAGCTTCATTATCAACTAAAAAAAATAGTTTTAAATTAGAACAAAGAGCTCTTTTTCAAAGACTCACTATAAAGAAAAATCTACATATACCAAAAAGAAAAAAGTGCTTAACAGATTAGAATTGTGTAGATAAAATTTACAATCGTTAACTTGAAGTTGGTGATATTTTGAAGTACAGTGAGACAAATCATAAGAGGTTTATCAAGTAAAGCCACTTGGTTGTGATGGGGGGTGGGGGTGTTGAGTCAAGGAGGTCCACTTGTACAGTCCAGCATTCTGAACAGGACCTCAAAAGGTGATGAATAAACAAGCAAGTGTGATCTGGACTTGACAAAACTCCAGTTTCTTGTAAACTGTTGGCTATATGAACGTATTTTGAGATTTCCACCTCGGAATTTTTGTATTTTGATAGTTTTTTTAAGATCTTCAAAGAAATATCACAGTCTATTGAAACTGCCATTGTCAATAAGAAAGCATATTCTGTTTTTGTGGTCTTTGATCACAATGTCTGGGTGATTAGCTTTGACTGTTCTGTCTGTGTGTATTGTAAAGTCCCATAAAATTGTTACAGGTCATAATGTCCCTAACTGGGTCTGGGTGGTGTTTGTACCAATTTATTATTATTATTATTATTTGCATTTAAAAAAAGAAAAGAAAAATGATACAATTATCAAGGAATATGAATAATTAAAGAAAAATACAATTATTACTTAAAATTAATTATTTTACTATGCTTTTTGGCTCAGTATATATTTGCTATTTAGTTAGACTAATTTTCAACAATGTCATTACATGACAGACGTATACCAGAAGGAGAAGTAGTGGCGGCAATCATCATCATCATTGTTTTCGTAGTATTGAGCTCAGTTGAATTTGTTTCCCTGACATCTAAGGTAGTTGGTTGTTCCTCCATATTGTATCCAGTCATCTCTATATTTTTGAAATGCATTCAATATTTATCAATGACCATGGGATGGTTTCTAGAGAAGTGCATTGTTAATAAGTCCCCTTTTGTTTCTCCAGCAGTTTCCTTTCTCTCATTATGGGAGCCAGTCTACCATTAAGTTTTGCTTTTGTCAGATAGTTCTTCCATATTCCATATGTTGAGAACAGCTTACAGGATATGTTTATAGTTACTATCTGATATATTTTCAAGCCTTTTGATGAGAGTCCAGATAGACAAAACCACAGAACATTAATGACTCAACAACAGCACAGAAGAAATTTTTTTTTTTTGATACTGCCAGACAGATCAGATTTCCAGATTATGTTTAATTTCTCTAGAGCTGTGCATATTCTTATCTTGACATCAACCTGAGTGGAATCAAAATTAATACAAGAGTAGTATCTCCAGATTTTAAACAGATTTCCAGAGAAAGCATTAAGTAAGCCATCACAATCAGAGATCTAAGGCATTCTGCGTGTGTGTGTGTGTGTGTGTGTGTGTGTGTGTGTGTGTGTGTGTGTGCGCGCACGTGGTGTAATGGATTGCAGCTCAGAAATGAGAAATCAAAAAGCAGAGCTCAAATTTCAGCAGAGTTCATTACATTCACTTATGTGTAAATACCCTTGGGGAAAAGGGTATGAATCCATTTCTTCTCCCTCCAGCTATGGGTTAAATAGCAAGATAGACTGGCCATGGTTGGCAACAATTTTAGAGATGGTGGCTTGATAAAAATCACCCAAGTTTCCAGCAGCCTGGGACTCTTGTAGGGATGCAATATCCCATGAAAATGCATGGAGATTGATATTCTTAAGTTGAAGGAGTTGTACATTCTGGCACAGGTGGAGAAACCATTTACTTTTTTTTTTTCTTTTTACATTTGCATACAAACCAATATCTCCTGCTGGTCATTCTAAACTGTAAAAGAAATAGTTTATAGGCTCCAATAATTGTGACGTATATCATGTCCAGGTTGTCAACATATTTAAATTATAATTATTTATTCAGACAAATTTAAAAAAAAAATATTTCAAAATCTATAATTAACATTATTTTAAAATTAGCAAGACTATATAATGGGTTCAGCAGAGGAGGGGTGTATTCAACAACAACAAAAAAAAAAGAAAAGAAAAGTAAATTGCTTTTTTCACAGCAGATTATTCATTCTATCATAGCCAAGTATTTTACAAAAAATTAGAGCTGATTACCCAATATTTCAAGCTTGATTTAGGTTTATAGTTTGTAACCATGCAATGAGATGAAGTAACATAAACCATAGATTTGTCTGCAGAATATCACTACATTATTGTTACATAATTATAGTGAAATTATTAAGGTTTTTATAGTGAAGAAAACGGTGAATTACCTCATCAAACCAAGTGACAGTGTCTCATGTGTATCCTACGATGGAAAACATGGCAAAAAAAGAAAGTTACTTGCCGAAAAAAGGGCACATATTCTGCATGATATGCTGAAGACGGAATGTTCAAATTAGGAACAAGTCAGTCGCAGGAGTCGCCATAAAAGTATTTTGATATGCTAATACTGGGCGTCCTCTCCCAGTTGTCAATAAATGGAAAAAATGCTTCGCCGATAAAAGCAGTTGGTATTCTCAAATCGGGGAGAAAGAAGAGAGAAAATTTGTGTATTTTGGTTAGCATGTTCGTCGGTGAGTGAGTTATTTTTCTGACTGGTTACAAGCATTGTGATTTGTGACATAGTAGCTGCAAATCGAGATTTCCGCATTTCTTTCTGCCCCTGATATTTGAGCCTATACTTACAGTGATTTGTTTTCTGCATTGTGGAAGTAATCTGCGACAAATATATCCTTTGCAATCCGAGAACTCTTACAGTTTTTTGTCAAAAGCATCTCATTTTTGGTCATATATTAATTTAAAATATTCCTTTTTACAGGCTTTATTTTTGAAATGGAATAAGATCATTCTAAATTTCAGAATGTCACTATTGCTCATCAAAACTGGAAGAAAGTGAGCTAAAAAAAAACCCCAAAAACAATGGAAAATTGAGGTAACAAAGCATAAACAAAATAGCTGCAGTTTGTTCAACTTAGCATTTCAGCCAAAGGATTCTAAAATGCAGCCAATAAAAAAGGAGAAAATGACAAATACCAAACAACAAATCAAATATATCATCAAAATTTCTATTATTTTTATTTATTTGTTGTGTAACTAAATACATAATTGTCAACAATTTTTCTGTAAAATTTGATATTTCCTGTAATAAATTCTTAATAAATATTATTATTGTTATTATTTTACTTGAGCATAAGGTAGTCCTACGTTTACAATTCCTTTCAGTTAACCATGAAAAGAAATGTTGATCAAAACTGCCTAAAACCTTTAAGCGCGTATTGCCGCAAAATTATCAAATCTTGAATACACCTCCTCCTCCTCGGCTGAACGCGTCATATATCCTTAAAATGTTATCAACATTGGTTGGTTAATACCAATATTATTGTGAAACCATTGATTTCTGTAATAAAATTTGACATTAAAAAACACATATATACATTACCTTTGCACACACACGCACGCATACATACACATACACATACACATACACACACACACACACACACACACACAATTTGAATTTTTTCTAGTATTGGGAAATGTATCAGAAAATGAAAGTAGCTGTTAGAATTTCAAAAAAGTAGGAAGGTAACCATTACAAAACCTGATATGGGCAGGCAGAATGTGTAAGAATACTTCAAAGGGATATATTCTTATTATTCTGCAGGGGAACAGCAACATTGTCAGAGATTCAATATATCAACAATGCTTTTGCAATGGGCTGTCGAAGACTCAGAAATTTTCAAGAGAATATTGATTTTTTTTTTTTTTGCAGGTATGAAAAGCTAATGGCTTCTGATCTGATTGTAATTCCTCATCCATTCATTAGCAACAGACAAATCATGTCACATAGCAAAGAAAAATACTATTTGGTTCTGAAGAAAGATGGTAAAATGAAAGCAAGGCAGGGAGAGGGGGGGAATCATCAACAAGCCAAGTTGATTGTTGCTACCAGAACACAGAACAAGATCTCCATAGAGACCATTACTTGTGGAAAGAAAGAATAGAACAAAAAAACAAACCCAAAACAATAAACATTTGTATTTCATTGCTTTTCTTCTGAAGAGGATCTGTCGTATAGAAGATCAAGTTGTAATCTGCTATCAGAAATATGAAGTAGACTTGCTTCCTTCACAGATCAGAAAACTATACGAAAGAAATCTATTTGAATCTCTTCATAATAGAAATAAGAAAATGATTCTGTCTATATTTCTGAGATGAGATATTGTAACTATTTATACTATTTACATTGTTCAGACTGTTGTCCTCATCTTTGTTGTCATATTCACAACATTTTGGTCATTGTATGCTCTGGCCTTTTTCAGGTGACATACGTTGGAATTTCGAACTGAACCTTTTATTTCAGCCACCGGGGTGGGTTGTTCTAGTTCCACATGCCATACCTTTTCTGGATATCTCATTTTCAGTTATTTCCCTTTAGTAACTCAAGTCTCCATATTTTGTTCACCTCTGCTGTGGCCAGGTATTGAACTCACAACTCTTTAGGTCAAATCTCTGGATTACTTCAACCAACGCTTTTATACACTGGGCCATATGTCCCCAAGGAAATGTGATGAGGACAACAAACAATGTAAATAGTGTAAGAAAAGGTTATATATTCTTTTGCATATTCATTTTCCAATGGTGCTGCATGCAGAATTTTGAATGCCAATTTTCAAAGTTTAAAGACTTGAAAAATTATTACATGATCTTACTCTATTTAGCCATGCATTGTACTAAACTAAATTTAGTAAAAAAGAAAAAAAAAGGGTGCCAACTGTAGTGCAATGTTTAGCCAGATTGTCTTGTAGGTTAACTGGCTAGTAAAGTGAGTGTGATCCTCACTGAGTATCCCATTAAATTTATTAAAAATATGTCAAGAGTACTACTATTAGGTACTAATACAGTAGGGAAAAATAGGACAGTGCCAGTGACCCATTTGAAGAGAATATACCAGAAAGAAAATACAAATGAATAGAATGCAGGTACAAATCTGATCTGAAACTGAATCTTTATTTTGATTTTCTATAGTTGAATGGCTAAAGAATTGAAAAAAAAAAAAAAAATTAATGAAAGAAAAACTACCATGAGATAATCACCCAGTATCTTATATGCAAAGTTGAAGCTGTGTATACGGTAAATTTTATCCCTAACGCTCACTACTGCAGGCTATTTTTTACCTGAATTGGTTACTTTTACCTTGACCAAATCCATAATATTTATTCAAATTACATTATTATTATTGCCACCACCATGGTACTGTAAAAGGAGTTATTGTAACAGCTGATTTGGAAAATATAATTTCAAGACATGCATATAATTAACAAGCTGGAAACTACAGAAAAAAAGAGATGTAACAGAAGGTAATGGTAAAACACTGAGCTGGAAAGCATAACAAAGGCCACAGGAAAATGACTGGTTAAGAGTGGGTATGTTTACATATGATGAGTGCATTCAATTGAGCTTACAGAATTTTGCCCTTATTCTTATATGGCTGAAAGTAGTAAGAGATTAAGCTACACCGTTCATAGCAAACCACAATTGATAGACTTTGCTAAAGAGTATAAGAACAGAGTTGTTACTCTGTTCTTATACTCTTTAGCAAAGTCTATTTTGGAATTTTGGCCTACCACCTAGTAAAAAAAAAGAAAAAGAAAAAAAAGTGTATCTTCATTGTCTGACCCTATTATGGCCTGAACTTGCAGATGATATAAAAAGGAGAAAAAAGAAGTTTGTGGTAGATCAAAGGAATTCAGTGAAGAGTGTTTCTGTCAAAATGATAATTGGTAAAAGAATGAAATGTTCAGGCTTAGAACTTTGCAGAAGGTCGGTGCTATTGGCTTATGAAATGGAAGGTTTTATCAATGCATACAGAAGCAGCCATTGCATAGAAAATGTCAGTTGATTATCAAGAAAACATTTTGATTTAATAAATTTGTTAATATAAATGCATAAAAGGAAACCTGTTTTGAAATGGACAAAGTTCTACTAACATCTGATGCAACATTCAAACAAGACTGAATGTAACAAAGGGTTTAAAGTAATCTCAGTAAAAAACTAATAGCCATAAAAAGACCCACAATATATTAGTTCTACCTGCTGCGCTGATGGCACAAATCTGCGACCATTTTTTTTTTTTAATAAAAAAATTCTCTGAAAGGAGTATTTGTTCAAGTTCATCCAAAATGCTGAATGGACAAAGTTAGAATAAAATTTTGATTACAAAATAAATGTGAAAAATGTCCAGGTGGACTTTTCAGAAAACCTCTTCTCAGTTTAGATCATATGAAAAGGAAGCTATTAAAAAGAAGGTGGGAGAATTGAAGACCCAGTTAACTGTTATTTCATGGTGAACTGCTGAGACACTTTCAGCTTTTACATGTGCCTGTGAAGAAGTCATATAAGGCAAATGTATGGGACATTAGAATAAGTGGATATGAAATCCAGATCCTAACCTTCAGAAGAAGAATGAAGCTGCCTACAATTGCACTAATGTGCAAATGGATGAAGAAATCTTTGGAAAATATAAGTTATTGCGAATTCTTATGGCATTAGCAATGCCTTTGATAGAACAGAAAGTGATGCCTTATTTGAAGACAAGGATACCTGCAGTAGTGATGAATTTTTAGGCTTTGCTGTTTCTGGCTTGAAGATGATTAAAGTTTTTGTTACAGAACACAATGTTTTTCCTCTCTATTCTCTTAATGTTTTGGTTCATATACAACTGTAATAACTTACTTTTTATATAATGTTTTCTGCTTCATTTTCTATTGCAATATTTTATCACTATAATCATGGAGGATATTATTATTATCATTGTGATTTCTTTCTTTATGTTTAACTGTATTGATAGCTTGCTTTTTATATACAATAATGTTTTCTGCTATAGCTAAAGGGCTTTTGTAATGTTTTTATATTGTATTGATAACTTGCTTTCCCATGAGCCTCCGTCATTGTCTGAGGATTGATTTAAGTGTGAAAATGACAATCACTATACATTGATTTTTTTATTTGTATGTCCACCCTGTTTATGTCTATCAACACTATCACTGATTTTGAGCAACTCTTCTCCAATAAATACAGAACATTTTAAACAAAAAGAAAAATTCAAGAATTTAAATTAAGAATTGTTTGTTTTGCATATATTCAACATAGTCAAAACTTTACTGTAAAATACAAAATGTAGCATTATATCTGAATATTTTCCCCATTCATTTCAGTAGATGTGATTCATCTTTTTCTGAATGAAAAACCTCACAATGCTGGCAAGATATTTCAAAGAAATCATTGCTCAATTCAAAAACTGACTCTCTCTATTAGTTTCTAATTCATAAAAATACACAAAATCTTTCATGTAATATATTCTCTTTGAAAACAACAGTTAAGAACCAATTATAATCTAAAAAAGATTAATATAGCTTGCAACTATTTTTTCATATTCTATATTTTGGTCTCATAATTCAATTTACTTAAATTTATTACACATTAACTCAAACGATTGAAAAGATTAATGTGTAATTTGGTGGCTAATAATTTTGATTTTTAACATTATTTGCTTTGCTTTTGGCAGATCAAAATTATGCAGAAAGAAAAGCCTTCAAAAACAAACAAAACTATAGAAGTCAGTTAATTTAATATTTAATGATTAAATTATAAAAAGCACAAAGCAATTTATTTGCCATTCTTTAAACATAGCGATGATACCTTTATACATTACATGGACGGTAAAACTAAACCTGGAGCTTTAGCCTTAAGAGGAATATATATATATATCTCACTCACACGCAAAGAGGTGACTGTAACAAATATGGGCCTGACCTACATTCTAAAATGAGAACAATACATTTTTTTAAAACCCTTCTTCGTTTTAAACACATATAAAGGGGGTGCTATTTTTAGGGGGGAAGAGGGCTCACTATCAGAAATAAAAGAGCATTGGTAGATATAGACAGTATGGACATAGTCACCATGTAGTGTTGATGCCTGTCAGTTATATATGATAAAATATATTTTAAGGTATGCTATATTAATGGGTTACAGAGCTCAATATAAGGATAGAGCGTATGTAAATATAAAAATGGACACTGAAGTCAACACCCACTTTTATATATATATATATATATATATATATATATATATATATATATATAATTAATCAATTCACCCCCAAGCAAGGTGATAATGCCACTAAGACATAAGGGGTTACTGGAAGTGAAAGAGAATGAGGTGTGTGTGAAAGGAAGAGGGGGTGTTGATGCATAACCGATCATGTCATTTTTAACAGATACTATGCTAGAAAAAAAAGAAAAAAAGTACTAAAATTATTTTATATGTCAACTACAAATCAGAGACGGCCAAGGTTAATGCAAAACAAAATGTTTATACATCCTGACTGCTTTGTTATTTACTATATTTTAGCTTATTTTTGGCACAGGGTCAAAAGTGGGCAGCACTGAGTGAAAACAGGTCTTTAGTAGTAATAGCTTGCTAACTACTATTTTAATTTTTTTAGGGTGAGTTTAGACAGTGGGTAATGGAACCAGAAATCCCCACCGCAGGATCATTCCCATTAATCCTAAAACTATTCAGGAATCTAGAGATAAATTTAACAATTCTGAGATTTTTTACAAACAATATTGTCAGTTTTTATACTTGCAACAAAATAACCAGCATCATGAAGAGATTAATATGATGGGGGTGCTGAAAAACAAAAAAATAAAATAATGATGGAGGTTTATTTCTTAAGACTTTGGAGGTGGATTTGTTCAAGAACATTTCAAGACTGTATCACTTGAAATTTATTTTATAGTTTATTCAAACTGATAAACACATGGTTTCATTTCATTCAGTTCGTTTTGGAATTCTTCAGGAATATGATGGCTGCAATAATAAAAGAATTAAATTTTAAAAATAGAAAGGATTAAGTTGAAAACTTCTTGAAGATGAGGTGAGGAAGTTTAGAAAGTTGATTGGTTAAAATATTGTGATTGAAGCAAGAACAGACAATGCTGGACCTAATCAAATGATTCCAAGACAATCGGCAAAAAAAATTGAATTTACATAAGACTAAAAAATTCTTTTTTACTTTTTACAAATACCTGAGCCTAGAACACCAGGAATGGGAGTCACAAAGAACCCCACCACCAGATTTTTAGAGATCATTTCATGGGTCAATTTATATCCCCCTTCTCTTCAGAGTTTGCTAATTCTGAATTCTTCTTGAATTTTAAATAAAAGAAACATGTTACTTGTTTTAAAAACATTTTTATACCATTACCTTTAAGCCTAAACATGTTACAAATGTGTTGTTCCATGTTCCGACAACAATTATTTGTGATCATAGAAACAAAATTATGTAACCATCAAAAATAGATCAAATTCATCATATATAGTTTCGTATGTTGGAAATTCCAGTCATGCTGAGAACAAAGGCTTATATAGCCAACCTGTATTTTCAAGTATTTAGTATGCAACATAACTCCAGTTAAAACTTGTATGATGAATGGTAGTATATATATATATATATATATAAAATACAAAGTGGCAACTATAAATCTGTGTTATTGGTTAGGACAGGTCAGACAAGAACAGTACAAATGTAGTTAAATAACAACAGGTAAATATGCCAACTATTTAGGCCAGCACTTCAAAAAACTTATGCAGAAACAGAAATTTCACTGACATTACCAGCATGTGTACATAGTGTTCAATTGTTCTGATTTAAAATGTTCAGCTCTAAATTAAAACTGTTAAACTTTTGTCTAGTAGATCATTCGGTACTTGAAGTAGAGAGTCAAAGTTTGGCTCTCTTCTTAGCTATAAAGTATTAAACATGCTTTTCTTCACTGAAAATTCAACTAAATTATCATCCAATAGAACTGGTTCATATTTTGAACTCAGATTTTATGAATGAATGTCACAAGGCCGAGATACATTTTAGGATAATTTTTTTTTTTTCTTAAGAACATTTATAGTATCTCCAATTCTGTAGGTGTTTATTTTTTTATTTCAGTGGTTTTAATGAAAAAAGGAAAAAATATTGTAATTTCACCAGATTAAAAAAAAATTAAAAAAAAAAAAAATCAAAGAACTTTTATCAAAAAAATTTGGATTAAACAAAAAAATCATTTCATTTTCCACTTTATAATCAGTGAATTAATGCAAAAGAAGCAACTACGAATGTAAAACCTTATAAATTCCTCAAGTTATAAAGAACACAATTTGACAAATGCAAATATAAAATGAAGTCAGAAATACAACAGATTAAGTCCAGTGAAAACTGATGGTGAGAAAAACACTTAACTTGTATTTCTGCATTTTTCTATCATTGGCATTGAATGAACAGGTTCCATTAATCCATGGAAAATATCATGTCATGAATAAAGTATTTTATTAAATTACTGTTTTAGTTCTGTTAAAAATCAATGTTTTCTCCAACACAACTTGACTAGATTAGCCATATATACATCAAGATGTGTGAAATGAAAAACTGCAACCAATCCATTATGTTTGTTGTGCAATAGAATTTATCTTAAACCAAAACTTATCAGTTTTTCTTTATTTGGTGTTGATATTTACTAAGCTGAGCTTCATTTCCTCTTTAAGTTCTACTTTTCTTCATGATGTATGCAATCATGGCTCTCCACAAATTCCTTTCTTGGCAAAGACTGGGTGATTTTCTATTAGCTTTTCCAGAGTTTTGAATTCAGAAATACCCTTTTCCTAGACTATTTGCCAACCAAGGCAGCAAGAAAGTCCATCAGGAGGAGGAAAGGTGGAGTCATGATTTTCCCAAGGGACTTAGCGTGAACACAATTTGAACTCAGCTCACGAATTCCATGTTACCAATCAGAGTCTGTCTTCAAATCTCCTAGCTTCATCTACATTTAAGGAGCAAAGAGGAGCTGGAAAAACGTTTTGTACCAATCTTCCAAATGGTAAAGGTGTCTACCTGTCTTTGAATCCTGGCTTTTCCCTCATGAGAAATATGCAACTATATCCCAGACATGAGGATCCCTCAATTAAATTTTACTTACATTTAACTAAATTTAAAATGCAAGTTGGCCAGACAAGATAAAAGTAGTCAATATTTACATTATTCGGACTGTTATCCTCATCGCCATATTCACAACGTTTTGGCCATTGTACGTTCCAGCCTTTTTCAGGTGATTGGAATTTCAAACTGAACCCTTTATTTCATCCACTGGGGTAGAGTGTTCTAGTTCCACATGCCATGCCTCTTCTGGATGTCTGTTATTTTCCTTTAACTCAACTCTCCAAGTTTTTTGGTTCAACACTGCTGTTTGAAATTCCAATCACTTAAAGAAAGTCGGAACATAGAACGGCCGAAACATTGTGATGTTTCACAATGAAGATGGGGATAACAGTCCCAATAATGTAAATAATGATAATACCTCATATCAGAGATATAGGCATATATTAAAGGTAGTCAAATGAATGTTTAAAAAGAAATGAATATAAACCTTTAGTAAACTTTATTTTGTATGGCAGAGGGAAAGAAATAGAAATAAAAAAAAAGACTGTATTGAGCGAAACCCTTGTCAAGTGAAAAGGGATTCATTTGCTAAGCATTGGCAGCAAATAATCATTTGAAATTCTACCTTTTACTTCAGTTTGAACTTGTGTCAATGTACAAATATCTCAGTCCCCAAGCAAGCAAACATGTTCTTTCATTTTTACATATGCTTTTCAGGGGCGGATCCAGTATTTTCAGTTAGAGGGGCATTGTTCTTCAGTAAAAATCTCAATTCAAAATTTTATATATATTAGGTTACAGAAATGAGTAGAGAATGTACACACATACATGCACACATGCACACATACATCTCAAATAAATAAAAGAAAATGCAAATTTACGTGTAAAATTATAAATTCAAACTTTTAGGTTCAAAGTGTGATTATATAGCATTTATGAAAGAGGATTTACTAAAGTCATTTTTTGTAGATTCTTATTTGCACAGAAGTTCACGATTTTATCAAAGTCTAACTGAATATCTTTGTGAACAGACAAAAGAACAAATGCATTAAATCTGACGTTACTCATTGAGCACTTAATTTAATTTTTTATAAACTTCAAGGATGAGTTTGATTGCTCAACAGAAGTTTCTCAGTAATTTGGGGGACGGTCATGATAATATTGTGATAGCAACAAAGATGAAAACAACAGTCTAAATGTAAATTCAGTAAATAATTATAACACTTCATCAGACAGAATTTATAGAAATTTATGCAAATATGTTTTAACATCTATTTTAAAACAGATGTGATCTTTCTTTGCAAATAACCTCTTAGAGCAGACAAATTAATAAATACTAAAAGTTAATTTTGACTGAAAATCTGAGTTTTGTCTATCAAGCACTTGATTTTTTTTTTTTTTTTTAGATAAATTGTTTTACTCCATGAAATGACAGATTTAGTACCATTGAGGAGTTGCTTGTGAATTTGACTACTCTCCTGTTGTACCTTAGAATTCAAATGGTTAAGTTCCTAATGAATTTTGTTTTCGTTGTTCACTCTTGAGAGACTAGTTGTCCTTTTGTATGTGGAGAACTGGAAGCAAGTGAATGAGAAAGAAACAAATATAATTTGACATTTTGAAAAAGGAAAATACAGATGAGAGAGAAACAATAGAAACGTTGGTGTTTTTCTTCTAGGATGAGAAGAATGAAAACTGAGCCTCAAGAAAAAACCATAAATCACATCAATGATGATCAATTGAAAAAAAATTATAGAATAAAATCTGAGAATATTCCTGGTCATCATTTCTTATCTGGTTGTGAGAGAAAAGTTAAGAAAAATAAAAGAAAGAAGAAAAAAAAATGAACAAACAGAAAACCAGAAACTGAATTGCAAAAGGAATGTATCCCCATTTTTGGAATAAAAATGTCAATTTTTGAAATCTATCCTTTCTTTTAATGAAATAGTTATAAAAACATATCAAAATGTGTGTACAATTATTGTAAATAAATTTTCATGAAAAGAATGTTCTTTTTGTATAAAATGTCATGTATTACTTTCTTTGTCAAAATCTGACATGTCGTATGTTATATTCTAATATTTAATATTTGACTCCATGAAAAAAAAAAAAAAAAAATTAAAAAAGGGGCCCGATTCATATCATTAGCTGAGTTTAAGAAATGAGGCCAGTTTTTCATAATAGTTGTTGCAAACATGTTAAAGTAATTCTAAGTCAATAAATTCTTTCTACAAATGTATTTTATCAAATTCAGGAAGTGATCTTATTTCTGTGAGGAAAAAAAAAATTTAAGAGTGAAAGGAAAAAAGAAAAATAAAGAGCCAGAATTGATCAGTTCCAGCAGCCATCATCATAGACACCAATTTCTAATCTAAAGAAAAAAATTCTTAACAGTGGAAAAAAAAAAAAAAAAAAAAAAAATCTTGTAGATATCAAATAAGACAGATTGAAAAGTAAGCACTGACATTTTTCAGTTGTACCAGCAAACAAGGTTACAAGAAAGTCACATTGATAGAAGCCATGGTTACAGGTAGGAATGTTATTTAAGGAAAAATAGATTGGGTTCTTGGCCGAGACTGCAGAAAGGTCACTATTCCAAATGTACAAACTGTGTATTAAAGTGTTAAACATCTTGATCAGGTAGACATTTTTATTTCTTCGTTTCTGATGTTTGGGTCGATTTGTTTTATCTTCACTTTTGCCATATATCCTAAAGTCAATATGAAAGCAATACATATAATTTATTCTTGCAATATTTAATTATTGTAATAATCTGCATTACATAGAGAGGTGGGGGGGTTATGACCTTAAAACATTGAATGATTTCCTTTGAATGTGGATGAGTCAGAGAGTTAAACTTAGGAATCATTGAGAAATTTTATAAAAATAAAAAGGTACAAAATACTGCATATTTTCCCAACTTTTTCTTTTATGGACAAAGGATTCTTTATTGTAACACAGTCTGTATACAAGAATTTCTTATAATCTCAGGCTAGCATGTCATGGAAACAAGTAACAAAATGGCTGCAATAGTGCTCATCAGTACATCATCACAATCATGCTTGTGGCAATGATGATCATCATTATTAATAATTTATTCACTCTTGCCATCAAAAGAATGATGTTAATATAAAAGTATTTGAGCTGCAAAATTAATATCCATTTCTGTGACGGTTAAAAGTTATTTATAATTTTTATTTTTTATTTTATTCTGTGACCTGTAGGGTCACTGTGTGTACTGCAGCCACAGTAGAAGTGGGGTTTCTTGGATAAGATAGCCTGATGAAGCTCAACCCTCTCTAGTACAATTTTGAATTCAGAGTTTTTCCTTCTCCTAGACAGGTTGCCATCCAAGGTTATAGAACCCAATCTGTCCTGCTATTTACCCATAGCTGGGGGGAGAAGAGGATTCATACCTTCCCCAAGAGTATTAGCATGTAAGTGAATGTAATGGATCTGAGTGGAATTTGAACCCCACCATGCCTCCCAATTGTTATAAAAGTTTAAATAAAAGTTTAAAATAAAATTATATTTGTAGTAGATAATCAAAAGCAATTTGCATGTCAATATGCTGTGAACTCCTCATCTAAGAAAAGAGGATCATACACAGAGTAAGACGTACATTGCATTTTATATATGCAGGCTGATGATGATGATGATGTGAAAAAGTAATTCTACATAAATATTTATATTAATTCATCATAAATATTCATATTATTGCATCTGGTTTTTTAATAAGTTCTCAAGGTTGTTGACTGTTGTTTTTACCCTAAGACTTTGCTTTTTTGGACTTAACCTATGCCAAATAAAAGAAATTTCACAAATACCAAGAAGGGAACTTGTTACACAGTTAATGAAAAGGGTAAAAAAGTTTGAGAATAGTACAAGCTTTTTATTTGCAGTTGGATCCATTACATTCACTTACATGCTAATACTTTTGGGAAAGGTATGAATCCTTCTCTTCTCCCTGCCAGCTAAGGGCAAATAGCAGGACAGACTGTGTTCTATAGCCTCGGGTGGCAACCAGTTTAAGAGAAGGAAAATCTCTGAATTCAAAAATCGACCTGGAGAGGGTTGGGCTCCGTCAGGGTATCTTGCCCAAGGAACACCACTTCTACTGTGGCTGCAGTACACATGGAGCCCCTATGACCCTACAGGTCACGGGATAAAAAAAAAAAGAAGCATTGATAAAAGTTTGGACACTGGTAAGATAATTAGGCTTTTGTTATGCAGACACATTATTGCATAGTAATGAATAAGCCATTTAGTATAAGTGACATATGCACATTCAAACACACGGGTTTCTAGGTGAGATTATTTGGACCAACATTATCGACTGTCATTCAATTTTGGGTTGACAGCGTCTGAAATGAAGATACAGAATAGAGAAACCTTTTTTAAAGAATTTGGTGAATAAGGAACACTAAATACTGTTTGAACAAAATGCCTGTATTTTATAGAAATAACAAAATTGTCAAAAGATTGCCATGCAATCGCAATATTAATAAATAAAATAAAAATGAAATATTTTAATCCACTTAAGAAATTTCCATGTTAAATGTGAATGTTAATGAAATAATGCACCATTAAAATCAATATTTCTAATCAATAACAAATATTAAAAGTTGTATTTCTAAGTCAAGATATTAAAAATGTGACAGATTCATGGCAGACAAAATATAAAAATGTTCATTTTTTTACGGTGAATATATTCAATTCATTTTTATTTCAACTAAAATCTTAATACAATAATGACAGATGATTCTAAGAATAAAGTCATATAATGTCTTAATTTTATTTGTACAGGATTTGTATATCTGGAAAATTATATATTTTCCATTTAGTTGCAGAATGAATAGCAATAATCTTTGATCAAATTGGATCAACAGAGGCATCAACCTCAAATAGTAAGTGAATAGGGGTGAAAAAAAAAAAAAAATTAAGTTTATATAATAATAGACAGAACTAGAGTCTGTCTATATTTCTGAGACAGAACTAGAATTAAATGCAAAGGCACTTTAATTTGGATGTGAATTCAACTTAGAAAATGATTCTTGTATGAAGATATTTAAAGAGAGTTATGAATAAAGATAAAAAGAAAAAGTTTTATGTTTTATGTTAACACGTTTTGTCATCTGATGGACTTTATCAATGTAAATGTTTTCCTTTTGTCTTTATTTGTATTGTCATTTTACAGATATATTTTTAGTTATATATGTAATTTATCTTCAGTTCCTTGAGTCCGAAATAGATATACACATAAAAAGAGACAAAGAAAATTGATTCTCCCAAGTTACTTTACAAGTAATCAGAATTTTAAACTTTCTATAAGTTCTGTCTTCTGATATATCCTTATTTAGATATGCTGAGTTGGCAGGAGAAACAAAATAGGAAATGTACAAAGAGATAACAAGCTAATGAGCACTTAATAAAATTTTGTTTGTAATACAAGAAACTGAAGTGAAATTTGTTTTTCTTGAAACACTTCAAGGAATCAAATTCTTCTCATACAGGTATACCTCGCCCTACATCGTTAATTGGTTCTAGATATCACGACTTAGGTCGAAAAACAACTTAATTCAAAATAACCACAATATAAACCATAAATAAGCACTCTCCATTGCCTATTACAGTATTTATTATACATACAGTGTTCTAAATAAAATAATTCATTTCCACCTTATCTTCCAGCAATATAGCTTTATGCTTAGCATTTGCACTTGCATTGGGACTTTTCTTTGGAGCCATTGGCAAAAATGTATTCTACATCAGAATTGAAATATAATTGAAAGAATGGCAGAGCACAGATGTAAACCAGCCTGAAATCGGGTGTCAGAGCAGAAAAAACATGAGTGCCATCTGTTGGCAGGAATTTGAAATATGAACATCTGCTGAACGTACTTTATTATACTAATTGTTTTGTTTTTGATGATTCTATGATATATATATATATATATATATATATATATATATATATATATGCAAAGGTCTTCAGTAAAATGAATGGAGCACTTTGGCTGATGGGCATTTGTTTACATTTGTAAAAACAATATGCTAGATTTAGTTGTGTAACTCTACCGAGTGAAGATAACTCTGGCTGACACCAAATTAGTTGTGTTTCAATCCTGGCTTGAGGCATTCGGAAGTCTAGTCGCACTGAGGAGCTGTGATACAGCGAAACAGTACTGTCTGTGAATGACATATATATATATATTAATATACATAATATTATTTTAAAATTTATTTGAATATAATTTTATATGTGTTTATTGTTATTTTAGTGTTTTGACATTTTTTTATGGCTTAATGTTTTTTACGGCTGAAGTAAACTGGAGCAAAACGACCTAAGGTCATTTTATTTTTCCAGATAATATTTAAGAAAAACCAACATATCTTCGAAAATCACTTAACTCAAAACACCTTAAGTCGAGGTATCACTGTAATTTTAAAAAAATAATATTCATTGAAGATGAAAAAAGCTTACTACTTGGTATGGTGCAGACTAAGTGAAACTATTTTTGTCTGTTGAAATTGATTTTGTTTAATCTAATAATATATCTAATCTTCTGAGGTAGACAGGTGAAATCTTACTTGAATGTTATTTCCAGAGAAAGTATGAACACTGTTATCCAGTGTATACCTATATATTATTTATTCATAAATAATATAAAACATTGAAAAAGAGTTAGTGTTAGGGAATATCTAGTATAGATGTATCATTCAAAAATTTATAAACTTCAAGTAAAATTTTCTTATGAAGTTATACACTTGCTATGATCAATGTATTTATATATTTGTAAAATCTATAATGGCACAATTCAGAAAAAGTCTCTAAATTCTACTCTAAAAAGTTAATAGTAAAGATTTTCTCCCTACCCCAATTTCAATAAAAATGTACCTTATGTAACCGAATTTTATAAGCTAGACATTGAAGGAGGACATTAATAGCTATTTACTTTGAAGTGTTTAAAAACACAAATATATAGAAACATCTTACTATGATTGTAAGGTTAACAAGGATATATTGCATACTAATTCAACTATTGGGAATGATCCTCTATGAGTGTCTTCCTATCAGATTTATGCCAAACTAATCTTATTAAATAATTAATTACATGTATATAGGAAAGTAACCATCTTATCTTGACTTCAATAATGACAAACTTTGTTTTCCCTAGTTATAAACAATTTTTCTACATTTTATTTCATCATGACAGTGACTATATTTTGACCAGCTCTACTTATCCAAATATCAAGATTTGGGGTCTCAAAAATCAAATTCCATTGTTTGATAAAAGATCTTTTTTTCTAGTCCATTTGAAATCTATGATTAGAAAGTACTCAGAGAGTGCATATCTCTGCCAATGATAGTGTTCATTAAAAACTGAACAATCAGGTTATAGATACAAGTTGATGTCAAAACAAAAGAAATAATGATAATAGTAATATTTACTTTTCATATAAGTATTAACAGTTACCTTTCTTGATAAGTTAGAAATTTTAAATAAATAAATAAATAGTAAAACTGATTTTATTCCACAATGTTAAGATGATAAAAAAAAAAAATTTCAAGATTGTCCCAAAATTTATTCAAGTGCTCCTTGATCTATGGCTCACCATTTTACAAAATGTTATTGAAATCTGAGAACTTTTGGTGATTTGGTTTAGATGGGCAAAAAACAGAGACAAACATGAGTAAATATATAATCTAACTTTGTTAGCAGAGGTAAGTAAATGCACACATTATGAAATATAAGTTTGGTTGAAACATTATCACAATGTTTTTTAACATTTAATCATTATCAGAGGTTCTATTTAGGCAGATCATAGATGACAGACAAGAAATTAACAAACAAAATGTGTTCCTTTCTTATTGGCTATTAAAACCAAATAAGACAAATTTTTACTTATATAGTGAAACGAATATATTCAAACATTTTAAGCAATTTCATGAATTTTAATTTTAACCATTTTGATTAGATATGTTTTACTTACATTGTATATGCATATGTATACATTATTTGTAATCAAATTTGATTTTTTCATAAGATATACTCAGTTTATAATAAAAATCAAAGAGAAGAAAAAAGAACATTGCACTAATTAATCTAAAAGTGGAATGAGTCAAGGATTGGGAATTCCACTTAACTGTGAACTGTGTAATAATATAATTCAATGATGAAAAAGAAAGAAAGAAAACCAATTCGTCTTATGTTAACCTTAGCCACTAGAAAGGCGCCATTGTGGAATGAGATTGGAAATTGAAAAAATTCTTAATGCAAAGTACCAAATATCATGAATTATGTTGAAATAGATTAGAAGTGAAGTAGTAACTTTTTAAACTAGTCAACATTCAAAGTAAATAAAATGGCAGACTGAAAAAGGTTTTAGTATATTGACATCTTTTCAAATGACACTGTGTTTGTTCACTTTTTGAACATTGAGCATGTGTAGATTTTGAAACTGACCAGTTGAAAAGAATTTTGTTTGAATTCATTATCAAATATGTGGAAAGCTTGGAACAGTTGGTATTCAAAAATCCTTAACTGAATGGGAAATAATGATTCAGAACAACATGCACTTATTATTGAATAAAAACACCTTTCTCATAAATGATAGAGCTACAGGATATACAGTAAGAAAAAGAATATAGACAAATATTAAAAAGGTCGAAAAGTTTGTTGGTAATTGCCAGAGAATGAAAAAAAAAAATCTTATGATTGATTGACTGAATAGCTTTTTACTTAAACAGGAAGTGATATTGTGACAAAATAGAATACCAGGAATTTATTGTGCACACCATCCCATGACATTTTGTTAGCCTACTGCATATGCAAATCACTTCACCTAATAAAAACCGAGATGTGAAATGGTCATAGAACTTGTTTTTTCAACTTGGTACTGTGGATTTATGTCAGTTGACAGTTCAAAGTCCAATAGTATGAGGATAACAAGATTTGTGATGATAGTTACAAAGTTTATAGTTGGGAGAATGACTGGCAATTGTTTTATTTCCTTTCAACAACAGAATGATCTTCAAAAGTTACCTTTTTAATAGTTAAACCAGGAAGGAAATCTGTAATGATTAAAGTGGACATATATATAAGTAGCTTCTTTTTTTATTTTTAAGAGAAAAATTATTATTTTATTTGAAAAAACACAAGTACAAAGGATTCTTGTTTGTAACTGTATCGATGAGTGAATGGGTAGAATAAATAATTTTTGTGTGTTATACACATATTTAACCTTTTGAAAGGGCTTCTTGGTCAAATCGGGAACTGTTCAGCAGCCCCCCCCACCAACACGCACACACAAAGCAGCGTTTATATGTTTCATGTATATTTAACCTTGCATAAGTCATCTTGGATTTCCGAAAATGGATAGTCATTTCTGACTGAGACAATTTCATTGTTCAAAAATTAAAAATAATTTTAGTGACAAGCATATTTGGCAAGTAATATTTAATAAAAATTAATTTATATGTAATTGTCTTCTTATTGGTTGGGTATCTGCCAACAAAGATGGACGGAAAAATCAGCAGCACCGGAATCAAAGACTAAAGGAGCTGAACACTGGATTACAATGGGGGCAGGGCACAGACATGACTTCCACATGGGAACACTGCACATACAAGAGAAAAGGACCAGAGAAACTGGAAACAAACAAGGAAGAATGAATTTTAAATGATGCTGGGTAACACAGAGATCCTTAGTAATGCATGGCATTCACAATATATGGTCAACACGAAGCATTGCCAGTCTGACTTTTCCCAGAAGATGTGCCTGCTTTTATGGAGCTTAAAACATTTGCAGTTTGCTAACAAAGGAATCCTTTGCATAGCAAACACTGCTCAGCTCACTGTCCTGACTATCTCATGGGGAAACTGGTAGATACTTCCTTCATAACAGACATTCATACCGGCTCTGTTCTGGTAGGAGAACCAAGTGCTATTTTTCTGCAGAGACAGCACAGTAACTGTTGTCTCTTTGATCAACAGGGGCAGGTACTGTGGCGATTGGCTGCTTTGTTTGCATTTTATTTCTGCTATAATTTTTATTGTAAATCATAATTTAGTTATTTATAATTATATATATATTACATTTAACAATCATCAAACAGGAAGTATAATTAGCTCAAAATCAGCCATTAGAGATTTTTTAGGGGAAACACACACAAGTGCCTTATATGGGAGAAATACAATTATCCTGTGAATAACTGATTTTTTATTTGATTTTTCATAGATGGGGTAACAGCCTGAAATTCTCAATTCAAATAAGATGAATTGCAGGGAAATATTTACTCTAATTTCAATTAATATGGAGTATATGATAAGGTACCTCCACCTCTGGATGCAGAACAATGAAAAATCTGTAAAGTAAAGGAAGCAGTATATATGATGATGACGATGATGATGTACGGATGATTTACAAAAATTGGAAACCTGACAAAGTGGATGCAGTTTTACATTGAAAACTTTGTCAAAAATTTGGATTTGAGCTTTTGCAGATAAATGGTATAATCATAAGCCAGAGAAGGTAATTGAAGATGGAAAAGTAAAGATTTTATGGGACATGAAGATTTAAATGGACAAAATTATTGAACATTAACATATCTGGATATAAGTTGTTGTCAACAAAAAAAAAAATTACTTTATTGACATTGTGTCCATCTGAGATGAGAGTAGTCAAGAAAGGACAGAAAATTGAGAATTATACAGACTTAAAGTACAAAATCAGGAGAATATGGATTTGCCAAAAGGTTTATTGTAATTGGAAAATTAGGAAGAGCATTAGAGAAATTTGTTCATTGGTTGAAAGCTCAGTACAATCAGAAACAAACCAAATAACTGAAGCTGCAAGTTGTAGGTTGATGTCCAGTAAATGTAAAACCAGTCAATAACATCCAATAAACCATGCAAAAATACAAATAATAATAAAACTGCATCAGCAAACCATAAGAAAATATTTGGTTATGTCTCTTTGAACTCTTCTGTGTTCTTTAAAAAAAATTCTTGGTTTTAGACAAAGCTATTTCAGTTTCCTCCACCATCACATTAAGCATGCAATCTAAACACAGTCTTGTTTTATTTTAAACATTAAAAAAAAAAAAAAAAAAAAAAAATGTATGAAGCAATTTTTATAAACCAATGGCTGCAACAGGCTTGAATATTGAAAAATATATTGGTTGAGAGACATTAAAAAGAATAATGAATATACGAAAAAAAAAGAAATGATTTGAATCAGTTGGAATAATACTTTATCTCAATTTTGAATTTATTAAACTAAGAATTTATAACAAAGATATTAAGTGTTATTCTCATTTTCTTTTTTTTAATTCTTTTTATGAAAAAAAAATATCTATTTACAGTGAATAACCAGAAGGAAATTCATATAATTGCTAAATTGAAATGTTAACGAGATAAAGATGCCTAGCAACAGTCAGAGAATCAGGAAATAATGATGAGAATTCCTTGAGAAAATGTTAGTCAAAATAAGACACCATTTGCCATAAAACTTTCATAATCATAAAGAAATTTATTTCAGAAAGTAAGACCTTGAAATGTTGTGAACAGGAATTTGAAAGAATTTTAAACTCTAAATTAGCTGTCTATATTTATGAGATGTGGTATTATGTACATTATTTACATTATTTGGACTATTGTCCTCATCTTTGTCGCCATATTTATTACAATGTTTCGGTCATTGTACGCTCCGCCCTTCTTCAGGTGGTTGAAATGTCGAACTGAACCCTTTATTTCGCTCACTGGGGTAGACTGTTCTAATGTGGATCCACATTTAAGATATACTCATGTCTCAGGTTGTATGGACAAAATGAGGAACCACATTAAAGATATATCCATGTCTCGGGTTGTATAAACAAAATGAGTATACACAATTAAGGTATACTCTTGTCTTGGTTTGTTATGGACAAAATGAGGATTCACATTTAAGGTATACTTATGTCCAGGGTTGTATGGACAAAATGAGGATACACAATTAAGGTATACTTACGTTTAAGGCTGTATGGACAAAATTAGGATACACAAGGTATACTTATGTTTAAGGCTGTGTGGACAAAATGCAGATACACAAGGTATACTTATGTTTAAGGCTGTATGCACAAAATGAGGATACACAATTAAGGTATACTTATGTTTAAGGCTGTGTGGACAAAATGAGGATACACAATTAAGGTATACTTATGTTTAAGGTTGTATGGTCAAAATGCAGCTCCATTTTTACTCTTCGCACACATACTGAGAAATGAACTTCACACTAAAAAAAGCTCTTTTCTATTTGTCAATTTTATACTAGTAAAATCTCTCTAATCCAAATGGTATAAATACTTAATCCCATTTAATTGGAGTCTAGAATGTTTAGTAGCTTCAGAGAAGATTTGATTGTGTAATGGAAAAGTTCAATTTTATTTAATCAGGTTTTATGACCAGAATTCAGAGCACAATTGTGAGCTTGATTGTATCAAATACCAAAAGTTTCCTTTAAAGAAAAAGCAATAAAATTAATTGTGATGAAGATTTTCAAGACACTTAAAAAGCTTTTTTAACTGTAACAGTTATGGTTGCTCAATTAAACAAAATTTCAACCTTTAAATGATAGAAGAGCAACTGACTGTTTTTAAACAACAAACTGACATAATTTAGAAGCATATTTTTATGGCTGGCCTTAACCATCAACTTTTCAGGAGATCAAAATTATTACTAATCTAAAGGAAAAAAAACATATCAAGTTAAAGAAGAGTCTTAAATGAAAATATTGTAAGCTTTCAATTTTAAAATCTATTAAAACTTACTTGTTGGATAAAATTTACAGATTTTCATACCGATATAAATGATAAAAAGTTTTCAGTTTAAAAGTTTATTTTTTCCTCTGCAACTGACTTGAAAAAAAATCATAACTGTATCAAATTAAACTTAACTTTGTAAATATGAATAAAATCACAAAGGACTGTGTGCATACTCATACACACAAATTTTTAAAATCCCCAAAGTTTCCTTTATGACTTAACTTGTTATTTATATAATAAACGCCAATTTCTGTGTGTCACACTTTTTCAATTAAAGGGATACAACTCTCTAACTTTTAATAGCTCATGTTACAGAAATTTTGGAATTCCAAATTTTCATTACTTTTGTTTTTGGTGTTTTTTCTTTTTTTTTTTTTTTTACATGATTTTTTGCAACAAATTGTTTTGTGTTACAACAATTTTTACAACTTGGAAATAAATTTGGGAATAATTGAAATTAATTGCAAAATCCAGCAAAAGTCACCCATGAAATAAAAATAATTGTTTGTATGGAAAGTAAAGACCTACGCATATCAAATTGTCTTTAAATTAAGTGGCGGTAGAATTATCATGAACTTTTAAAAGGTAAGCTTAAATATTAATGCAATACTTAAATGCCCTGATCATTTTTGAGCTCTTCTGTAGTTTATTGTTGCCTATTGCATATGGCAGCAGCATGTCTCCCAAAAAGAAATCTGTGCCAACAGAGGACCAGATTGAAATCAAAAGTGCCAAGGCTGCAGCGAGGAAAAGAAAATCCTGTGCAAATGAGAACCCAGATCAAACGACAGTCAGGAGAGCTTCCAATGCTGAGAATATGCAAAGACTTAGGGACTCTCAAACTCCTGAACAAGCTGAAGGCTCAATCAAGATCCCGCTGCAGGAGCTAGTTCAATGTCGCTTAGTAGGGTAACTTTTAAGCTAGTATTTAATATGTTTGATTAGATAACTTTCATATTCAAGTTGCAGCAATATAGTCAGAAGCTTAACAAGAACATTTATAGAATATTTTATTACAACACTGTTGAAACCAAGTGCAACATACCACCATTGTTGACAATCTAAAATATATTAGATGGGTCAAGTCTATGCTCCTCAGCAGGTGAGAAAATGAGGTAATCTAGTTGCTGTACTAAAAAGATTACATCATAAGCAAAAATGATAAATCACAATATTATAGTTGGACACAAAGTCGACCATTTATTTTCGGTCTAAGGGAGGAGGAGGAAAATTAAGTAGTTCAATAACTGCAATCAATTATTCCATTGTTCTGTTATCTAAATTTAAAGATTAAAAGACTAAAGGAAAATGGTATCAGATGATATCTATAAAACAAAGCTGTTTGGCAACACAATAACATCAGTGTAGCTTAAACGTACAACAATATACACAGCCATATATTACACAGATTAATAGAGATCAAGTAATTTCCCAATCAATTCCAAGTGTCATGTGAATCATATGCACATGAGTCATTTTCTAATAAGTGTTTAGTTCTGTTTTGACATACTATTATCTCCCCACCCCCCATTATATCTACTTTCACAGTCACAGATGTCCTGCTATTGAATACCTTACCCCTCACACACATTTCAGATATCAACATCTCATGACCAAGAGCTTATTTTTCATAAGTCTAACTTAGATTTGTAGACAAGTTTGAATGGAGTGATTGTTATCACATTTTAACAAATTAACTGAGTAGACAAACATACAATTATTTGAGGAGAAATTTATATATATATGTTGCAAAATAAGTAACAGAACTGTCCAACAAACAGAATGGACAAAGTTTGCAATAACAAGACAAAGAAAAGATGAGGGCCAAAAATAATATAAAGCAAGCAAACAATATATGCAAGGCAAAGCAACAGCAATAAGGCAAAGCAACAGCAATAAGGCAAAGCAACAGCAATAAGGCAAAGCAACAGCAATAAGGCAAAGCAACAGCAATAAGGCAAAGCAACAGCAATAAGGCAAAGCAACAGCAATAAGGCAAAACGTTCACAAACTAAGAATTGGAGTTGACACATAAAAACAAGTTCGGCCAAATGAATGTAGCAGTCTTAAGACAGGACAGACTGGGACCGAGTTGGATGAAACCAACAACCGTCTGATTTTATTGGCTAGGAAAAAATCTCAGCATGCATTTGTGTGCTTCTGCCTATAAAATGGGAGGGAAAACTGTTTTGTAGTCATTCCTACTGGTTTGTGCCGCAATTACTGTAAAATCAGTAATAAATCTTCATTTTTACTGGTTTGAAACCAACACCTTGCTGAAGTCTATTTCATTAATATGATAATAGACTAATTAAATATTTTAAATTGCTCAATCTTGTTTGTCTTTTAATGCAATACAAGCTTTCAGGACACTTTATGCCATAAACAAAAAAAAGAAAAATTATTGCAGAGATAATATATGCATCAGTGAATTGAAACCTCCTGAGCAACTCTAAGATGTTACGACACATAACACATTTTTGCATAATTTTGCAAGCTAAAAAGATAACATTTCTGTTAATAAAAACAAAGACAATAAAACTCTGAATATACAACACTGGTGAATGAAAAGTCTAAAAAAAGGGTTCAAACTTTAAAAAAGTCAATTAGTAACCTGTAGTTAGAATTTAAAGTTAGTCTATAGCTTTTAATAGACATTCATGTCAGAAAATAACTTCAAACCAACTCTGAATTGAACAGAGGATGTTGATGATAATTTAGAATTCACAAAAGATTAAGTCTAATGATAATAGCTGACTCAGTTATAATCCTACCAGTAAAAAAAATGAACACAGCATTTTTGTCTACATTGTCATTATCTATTGAAGTGAAGATCAAGTACAGACATGAAGAAGTTATTAAGAATGAATATAAAACAGATCATAAAAATTCTCAATGTTAATTAAAAATCATACATTTCTGTAATTTGATCACCGAAGACGGAATATTTTTTGTCCATCTTTCTTAAATCCATAAACATAAAAGGATATTTTATAAAAAGGCAATGTTTTTCTTTAGATTAATTTTCTTTTAAACATGAAGTTTGGTTGCATAAATGTTACAAAACAGATGAAACCTATAATTAATGAATCTCATTGGAAATAGAATGTGAAATATCATAGCCCCAACTTCAACAGACTAAAACACAGATTCATTCAATGCCCTAGAAGCCAGAGTCATGACTACTGGTTCACCTAAAAGATTTTGTTTTTATCATTAGATGGTATTAGAAGCATTTAGTTTTAACTATTCAAAAAGATTGGTTTTGATTGTAACAGATGTCATATCAATAGGCACTTCTTTTTAATTTTGTCAAAATTTGTTAACTTTTTTGTTTATTGATGCTAACATTGCAGATAGAAGAAAATAGACAACATTACTTTCTTTTTTTTAATTTCAAAAAAGGTAAAAATGGAACTGAAAGGTTATGTTTGAATGATCAAACATATCAAAATTGCTTTGTTAAGTTTTCTGCAGGAGATTTCTTACTGAATGATGCCCCCCAGTTTGCTAGATCAGTTGAGACTGACAGTGATTAAATAAAAACTTTAGTTGAGAATAAACAACATTATATAATGCAACATATTCAAAATATCCAAATAAAATATCAAAAATCATTTGCTACAGCATCATGTGTATGTTAGTCATTCTGATGTTTAGCTTCCAGGAAAAATTAAGGAAAAAAAAAAAAAAAAAAAAAAAAAAACTTGCGGGATCCTGTTTCTGTTACAAAATATTCCATTTTGGAAAAACTGCAACAGGTGATGAAAGGTTGATAATTTACAATAATTAAGATGGCAAGAGATCAGAGGGGAAAAAAATGAGGTGTCACTAATTGTACTAAGGGATAGTTTTCATCCAAAGAAGCTGATTTTTTTGTATATGGTGGGACTGGTAGCACCTTTAGACTTATCAAATTATTCTGAATTAGACTATTTTAAGGGGAAAATGACAAAAAGAAAAAATAAATAAGGGCATCCAATATTAGTTAAGAAAAAGGGTGTAATATTTCAATATGAGATGACAACTTTTTAAGACAAAATTGTTACAGCCTGGTTGAGAAGTTTCAATTATCAACTGTAATATGCCCAAAGTTTGGATTACCATTTATTCCAGTCTTTACAGAATTCTCCTAATTGGGGGGAGGGGGGTGTCAATTCCCTGAGAGACTGTAAGAGGCACCTAGAGTAGTTCTTTGTTGAGAAAGCTAAGGATTTATGAAAAGACAGATTTAAAAAGCTGTCTGAAAGATGACAAATTGTTTTAATTTTGTTTAATAAAACAGAAAATTGGGTGGGGGAAGCAAAAAGCTATTGCTAATAAAAAGATACATCAAGAATCATGAGATTACTTTCTATGTTATTTTACAGAATCCTTTAGAAAAATTTAAGCTATTAAAATCAGGGTTTAACTTAGTCTAGAGACCAACACAGATGAATAAAACTTGACATTCAATCAAGTATGCCTCTCAGTTTTGCAATATATAAAGAAATTACATTTTTATATCATACATAGATAACAGGCACAAAGATGTTTCCATCACTAGTTTTTGTTCATTTCTGAGATTAACTCACTAGGAGATAAAAAGTAATCAACCCTAAAAATGTTAGTGATGATCAATAAAACTATTTTAATCAAAGTCATTTGTAAAAAATTTAAAAAATTGCATTCAAATATTTAACCTCAAAATAAAAATTGATTTCTGGTAAGATGCTCATGAAACAACCACTTAGCAGGATTAAAAAAAAAAATGTCAAAGTTATGCTATTTTTGAAAATTAAGAGAACACTTTAAATAGAGTTTAGCTTAGAGTTTTGTTTCTTGAAGGTGTTTAACTGGAACTTTCTCAGAAATTTCATCTTTATTTTATACAAAAGGTTCAAAGTCTCAAAGAATGTAATCAAAAGAATAAGTTTTTATTTTGCTTGAGAATTTATTAACATTTTAACAAATATAATAATTTTGATAACAAAAAAAGAAGAAAACAATCATTGTAAATCATTGTAGTTGAACGAGAGCATTCCCATATCCAGATTTGATCACATAATATTTCAACTTTGATGTCTAAACCAAGTCTAGCTCAAGGCCAAATAAGTGAAAAATGAGGATTATTAAACTTGTGAAGTCTTCCAAATGGAGAAGTTCTGCATGCTTTGAAAATCAGCATTCTCTAAATTACTTTGGCTTACAACAATATCTCAGCCCTAACATAGGCCAGAATGTTGTCACTTTGATAGAAATTACAGATTGGTTGCTATAGACAAGTAGACTTAGTTCTTGCAAGGTTGGAAGCTTTTGCTGTTTCTTGACTACTTGATAACACTACTTAGCATGTACTAAACAACTTTTCTTTCATGAGTGACCAATGTATCATGAGAAAAAAGGTGTTAGCTGCTGACATAAGTTTAACAATGGACAATATTTCATTGCAAATGAATTTCATTATAAGAATAGCAATGAAGATAAGACAAAAGCAATGGGGGGGATGACAAAATCATTATTTTGGAAGTGATGCATACAACAATATAGAAAGGAACAATGTAGGTCAAATTTGGAAAGATAACAAATTCTAATTACGATTAAAAGTGGCTGTTTTTAATGATTAGATAATTATACAATTACATAATTATAACAACATCCATACACAAAAGATGTCAGGTGGCAACAAGCACTTTTAACTGAAAGATTCAAATCATCATTTCGAGGAGGAGGAGGAGGAGGAGGAGACAGCAAGTGTGTATGTGTGTGCTTCTTCATTTTCATTCCCTTGACTTTTGTAATCACAGGGGTGGGGGGTATCCAAATACAGAACAGACTGGTTAAAACTATATTTTCTTCTTTTTAATGAATTACAATTGGTAAGACTCAGTATAAATTTTGTTTACAAAGATTTTATAGAAATATCTTTTTACAAGCAGGTTGACAAGTAGTTATTAGCAAAGAATTTTGATCTGTAATTTTCACAGTATAATGCTTGATCTATGATTAATATTTATGACTGAACACTGACAAGGGAAGAGGTTATGCTGAAAGTAAGTGTGAAATAAATGCTACTTTCATCAGCAGACTAGGGGCCATATTGATGTGCCTATATAATCGGCATTGGCTTGAACCACGGCAACTTCAGAATCTCCTGCAACTCTTCTGGATGGTCTCCTTGTTTAAGTTGGTGAATGCTGCCATAATCATTGACTTCAGTTCATCTTTGGTGTTACAAGGAGTTTTTCTGATCTCTTGTTCAACTGCACCCCCACACATCAAGGAGGTTGCAGTCTGGGGTGTTAGGTGGCCAGATGTAAGGGGTGAGGATGAAGTGGTCATAGAAATTGTCTCACAGCCATGAGTGGGTTCTCCTCCTTGTGTGGCATGGTGCAGAGTCCTGTTGCCAGACAGAGTCTTCCAGCAGCCACCTTCTTGACCCAGGGCAGCACTACCTCCTCAAGGCACTTGATGTAGGCCTCCATGTTGAGTCTGTGGTCCTCATCAACAAATTTGGGAGTTTTTTTCTGATCAGAGTGAGTTTTCCGATCTGTCATATCTTTGTAATCACCATTAGACTCATCCAACTCTTTCCAAATCCTTTGCACTGTCCTCAGATTGACATCCAAACACTCTGAAATGTTTGTATTGGATTTTCCAGCATGAATGCCAAGCAGTACAGTATACCGTTTCCAAATTTCTGGTGGAGTGATTTGCATCATGGTGCTCTTTTTTTCACAGACAGTGCCCAACTGACACTATTATACTGTGCAGTTGACAAAAATCAAAAACTAACAATGTGCATGGGCAAAATTAAAAATATAGAATGGCGACAATTTACCCATCGCACTCTATATAAATCCATAGTTAAACTATGAACAGTGCTTCCTCAAATAGAAAATGTTTCCTCCTACCGAGATAAAATGCAGACTTACCAAATCATAGAATGATAGACAAGTGTATAATGCATTCAAGTGAAACTGACTTGGTTACCATGTTTCATGTAAAGAGATACACATGCCTGAGCCACTAGCAATCTCAGCTGCTATGATCTCAAGAAGTTGCGAGAAGGAAAAACAAAAGTTAGTAATTTAAATCTCCAAATGGAGGGGGCAGTTTAGATATTGAGCCAAGATTTCTGATGGCTAAGTTGGAATGTGTACTTCATTCAGATCAATATATACTTGGATCAACAGGAATTATCAAATTCAGTCAAGCTCAGTGTAAAAATAGCAATTCAAACCATCAATATATTTTTGATTTTATTCTTTCTTTATTATCATCATTAAAAGAAGAGAAGTAAAGCTCAATTATTAAAAAGTTAACCTAACCGGGCAGAAAAATAGATTAAAAGAATAAAACAAATTCACAAAAAAAATATAACATCTCTAAAATTATATTTGTCTCTATGCATACATACCGATGACAGTAGTGCCATCTCTCATGGCACGGATATTTGTATATTTCTCAACAAGAAACTTAGGAAAAAAGAAAAAACAAAGAAAAAAAAGAAGAGATTTTGAATACTGATTTTCAAGGTACTCACTCTTTTGGAACACAATCTTTTGTGGCCTTGTACCATACTAAGTTAATCATAGTAAATCAAAAATTCAGTGTGCCTGTTATAGAGGGATAATAATTGGTAATCTAACCTTGCTAGACGAGTACTAGTGTATCGAGTTTGATAATCATAAAGTGTTCCACTAATATGGTCTTTTGTTACAGAAAACTAAGCAAATATTTCATCAAAGCAAATTCATCTAACGTATGGAAAAAAATCTAAAAGGATTCTCTATTAGTTTCATCATCAGACCATGACTTAAGGCAGCTATATCCTGAAAACAGGAAGTCAAAATGGCTACAATTGAAAGAAAAGAGGAAAAAGAGAGAAAAAAATAAATAAAAAAGTATAAACAGTCAATTATTGATACTCCCTGATGAGTGAACAGAGTGATTCCTAGAAGCTCTGTCCAAGAAAATCTGAAGTTGGGATGCTGAAGGTAACATCAATTAGCTAAGTGACAAACCTTTTACTTGTATTATATATATATATATATATATATATATATATATATATATATATAGTGTGTGTTTTGAAAACTACTTAGAAGCAGACATGCAAACTTTCCTTGACATTTTTGGCAACTGCTTTGTGGTAGATGTTATTACTACAGTTCTTTATTTTTTATGATGGATTACTGGCAGGCAAAGAAATTATTATTGAAGAACAAAGAATAAATCAAAGGCATAAGATATCATATTGAATCAATACCAAACAGTTGATTAGCAGAGTCTATAGCCACACACCTCTGCCATTTTCATCAGAAGCATCAGATCTTTAACTGCATCTTTGATTTTTTTGTTTGAATATAGAAAACAAAAGTTTAGACAATTTGTAGTTGGATCTTCTATTTTTACATGGATAAAAAACACAGCCATAAAAGAACAAAGCAAACACATTTCAGAGGTTAACACTGATTATAGTATCAGACTGGGAATTACAAAAGTCAAAAACAAATTTAAAAATTTAGAAAAGATGTTTTACCAGGCATAAATTTTGTAACAGTAAATTTGCTTTCATCTTTAAGAAAAACAGGGATAAGTCAAATTTACTTAAAATAACAAATTGGGTGACTACGATAGGAAAATATCAAGTTGCCATAATTGAAAGTATTGTTACAAGTTGCTCACTAGGTTCAAGGGTGGAGATTTTGATCTGGAAAACTGAGAAAGTTCCCATATGTCTGAAGTTATTGGTCATAACCAAATTGAAATGCTGATTGAAAATAATCCAGGTCACATAATGGGGGATATAGCAGAGATAATGACAGATTTCATATGAGCATTGTAAGGTATTTTGAAAATAAGAACTACCTATTTTTGTAAAGACTGATCACAAACAATGAAATATGGATTGCTTACAACAATAAGAAGTGAAATAGATCTTGAGGTCAATGAAATAAGTCAGCATTAACCACTTCAAAAGCTGGTCTGCACCCGATGGGATTGGAAGGGCATTGTCTATGATGAATTCCTTATGCAAAATCAGATAATAATCTACCTAATTGGATCAATTAAAGGCAGCAATCAATGAAAAGCATCTGAAATTGGCCAATTAGAGAAGTGTTGTTGTCCCATCAAGATAGAGTTGTTGTTGTTGTCCCATCAAGATATTTACATCTTTTTACAGACCCAGTCAAAATTGTTACAAGTTGGCTGAGATGTCTTAGTGTACCTGCCATATTTACCTGACCTTTGGATTATCACTTGTATCAATCCCTACAAAATTGCTTTGGAGGATGGTAAAAACCACTTGGATCAGTTCATCAGCCAAAAAGCTGTCAAATCTGGGAGGATGGAATCATGAAGCTGTTTCAAAGATGGCAAAACAGAACAAAATGACACATATATGGTTGAATAAATCTATGTACAAATATCTAAATATTGTCTCTGAAATTCACTTAAAAAATGTCATGAACTTTTGCTCCAATCAAATATTATACAAAAAGTGTCCCTGGTGTAGAGTAATGGTTAACAAGCTAATCTTCAATAAATTATATTTTCATGATAAATTCAACTCTTCCAGCTCGTCTGTGGCATTAAATTAGGTACCTCCACAAAATCGCTAAAAATATGGCATAGCATGATGAAAAAGACGCCAAACTTGACTAAAACAAAATTTTATCGTCTATATGCTTTTGTTATCATGAAGAGGAAAGACCAAAGTTTTTTTTCATTATTTTAAAAAAATTTCCTTCTTTTTAGAACATTCTAAATTTTGATTAAAAAAACATTGTTTATCTTTGTATCACCATCACTAGTAAAATAACATATACAATTTTTAGCACGTTTTTTTTGTATGACACCCATTATTTTTGGAAATCTTGCAAAAATAAAAATAATTGTCGGATGTTAATGAAACTTTCAGAAAGTATTCACAGATGATGGAAATTATTATAAATATGTTTCTTTTATTATAGTCATGGCAGAAATATTTTTTTTATTATATTTATTACCCCCCCCCCCCAACTAATTTTATGAAAACTCTAGAAATTCGCTCGCGTCGGGTTTAGTGATTACAATAGTTAAAAGAACAAGGCTTTGAAGAATGCAAATCATGTTTTTTTTTTTTTTTTTTTTTAATTGGACCCATTGTACCTGAAAATCAGCTCTGAATTGTAACATACAAAACTCAATAAAACAAATATATTATTTAATTTCAAATGCTTTTATTTGCTTTTAGTTGTTTTTATGAATATGGACAATATTTTCTGAAAGGAAAAAAAAATTTTCGATGCAAAATGAATTTTTAATACAGTTATTTGTTATTTATTTAATTATAATAGATTTTTACATTAATTTGTTAAAATATTATAAAATTACTTAAAAGCCGTGTCGGGTTTCCTAAGTGTCCTTATGAGATAGATCTTTTTTTTAGCGCTTTGTAAATTGTATCGTTTTGTGTAATCAGAAGACAGGAAGTAATTAAGAAATGTAATTTTGTGTTTATAATCAGGCTCTAATTATAAAGTACGGAAGACCAACCAGAATACAATTAAGTTGCGTTAAACATTGTTCTCCGCTGTTAAGCCCTTTAATTTTGCGAAACACATGTGGAGAAGTTTATTTGATTTTTCAATTTCAACTGAGAAGGGTACCTAAAAGTATCAGTATCATCTTATGAAATTTATATGATCTTATTTTTATATTAATCTCAGTTATGGCATTTTTTCCATAAATGAAATCTCAAAATTAATAAAAATGAATGGAAATACAGATAACAGTAAAATGTAGTAAATGTACATAAAATTATAGTATTTTATGTACACTTCTGATAAAATTTCACGAGAAATGTAACTATAAATTAATTAGATACTTTTCTTATGAAATTTAATCTCATTTGTAACAGTCTTTTTTAATTTCTTTATAATATATTTTCCATAAAGAATCATAAACGTAAAGGTAAGTACAAAAAAAAAAAAAAATTAGAGCGCTGAAAGTTTTCCTTAAAAATAACGAGGTAAATAATTTGATCACTTAAATGTAAAATATTTCACTTTTCTCCTTCCATAGAACAAATTATCCTCACGGAATCCAACAATAGGTCATTCAACACCTGTCAAATGAGGCGAAAGTTTATGACCGGCTTCGATTTATTTTCAAATTACATCTTTTCGGCGCAAAAGCTAAGTTAAACTTAGTTCAAAATATTTTAAATAAACATTATAATTTCTGATTTTCTTAAAATAAGTTTTTAAAAAATGATAATTGATATTTAAAAAATTTCAAACTGAGATTTTCATTGATTCTATGAAATGGAAAAAAATGGTCAATTTTGCTGACTAAAAAAAAAACAAGATTTTTAACGAAATTTTCAGACGTGTTAGGAACGATTAACAAATGTAAAAAAATACCACAAAAATACTTTGATCTTTCCTCTTAATAATAACAAACATTTAGACGATAAAATTTTGTTTTCGTCAAGTTTGGCGTCTTTTTCATCAAGCTATGCTCTTTTTTTTTACATTTCCTGGAGGTACCTACATTAAATGAACCAGAAAAACTAAGCGGTAAAACTCTTACATAATCAGGAAAAGTTTTAAAATATACCTGCATTGTATTTCTAAGTTTTGATCAGTATACATTATTGAGTTTTTGAGAAAATTGTTTTTTTGTTTTTTTCTGTTTGGAATCAGTCTTCAGACTAACTGATACAGGTGTTACAGCAAATATCCAAAGCATTACATATAGAGAATACTTATATAAGTAAGAGTTTGATATAACAATGACCATAGAATAGTGGTGACAAGTGATTCAAAACTCAGGATTTATAACCGTTGTGTTGAGGATTCGGAACTCTTACGATTTATAACAGTAACGAGGTTCAGGAACTCATATGAATTGTAATTGGAGTTACAAGAATTTCAACCACATTGGTTAGAAAAAACAAAAAACATATTCTTTTGAATATAGAGAAAGTTTTAGCTTCAATAACAACAACAACAAAATCAACAGTTGCTAGAACTACAAAAACAGCAACAGGAGTTGTTGGATATAATTTTGAAGAAAACAATAAATTCTTTAATGTCCCTTATGCAAGATGCAGTCCAAAACACCATATCAGAATTTGTGTACAATCCTGATGAAGGACTGACTTTTTCTGCGGATTTTCATAGATATGAACAAATATTCAGTCAGGAATGGAGCGGCTGGGAAAATAGGGCAAAAACAAGATTTTTGTTGAAGAAATAGCTCTGATAGAGTATGAAAAATACTGCAATTACATTTTACTGAGAAAACCAGGTTTGAATAAATGGTACACATTATGATGAAAATCTTTAGTAACAAGAGCTCTGTTTAATGCTCATTGGAGGTGCTTGAATCTAACCAAAAAGAGGATGAAGATGTTGTCATGTATGTTGGTATCATCAATAAAGAATGTGAAAGATTTAGAATAAACAAAATGACTCCAAATATGTTTGAAGGATAAATTTTTGTGCAAGATTTAACAGCTAAAATATGAAAACTAGCTGAAATATGAGTGAAAATTTTAACAGAAATTGAACAAAACAATAACATGCAAGAAATAGTGGATTATTGTCTGACAATGCTAAATCTGAAACACAATGAAGAAATTCAGAAAAAAAATGTGCATTGGTACAAGCAAAGGACAAATGTACAAGGAGGAGAATGAATCCTTGTTTCAGATGTGGTAAGGACTGTCCATTTAAAAATGCAGAACGTTACAAGTGTGGTAAATATAAAGTTACACTGCAAAACTAAACCAAGAAAAATTCTCACAGGAAGAAATTAGTACACAGCATTGTGACAGATAAAATGGTCATAGAAAACAAAAGAAAATTTGTAAATGTGAAAATAAGGAAGAATTAAAAAAAACATTTTTCAGATGTTCAGTCAAATTGGTGTACAAAATTCAATGCAAATTTTCAAGTAAAAAAAAGCTTTGACGCCTGTATTTAAGCCAAAATGAAGCATACCATTCACAGCATTAGAACAAAGTTATGAAGAGTTGGACAGACTCAAAAGAATTGGTGTGATAGAAAAAAATTAACTATTCAAAATGGGCTGCACCAGCAGTGCATGTAAAGAAAAGATTTCTTGACTGGATTAAACAGTTGTTTAAAAAAATCACCAAATCCAGAAGAACCTTTTTTGAAGTTGAATGCCAGAAGAATATTTTCAAAAGCTGGATCTCTCTGAAGCATATTTACAAATTAAGATTGAAAATAAATGTTCTGACTTAACAACCATAAGTACACATAGAGGATTATGTAAGTTTAATTGACTTCCTTTTGGTATAAAGGTGGCACCAGCTATTTTTTAACAAGTCATGGATACTATGCTTGTGGATTGCAACTTTGCAGTGGTGTATCTGGACGAAATTTTGATCAAAAGTTCAACATGTTGGAAATGTGAAAACAATTTTGGGAATTAAACTGCAATTAAAAATATGCCTACTACTACTACATTAGAAGCTTTTTTTAGAACTGGCTAATTGCTATCAAATTTATGTACAGAATATGCATAAGGTATGGGCTCCACTTAACAATCTACTTAAAAAGGAGTAAAGTGAATTGGAATGATAAATGTTAAAAGTCGTTGACAAAATAAAAAAAAAGACTTAGGCCTGATTTATCATTAGCACACTACGACCCAAAAGCAGAAATTGTAGTGGTGTCAAATGCTACAGAGTATGGTATTAGAACGGTGATTTTACACAAATATGATGGCGTGGTAAAATGAAAGCCTTCGCTCATGCTTCTTAATTACTTCTACCAGTAGAGAAAAATTAAAGTCAAATAGAAAAAGAAGTTCTAGCAATTATATTCACTGTGAAGAAATTTCATAAATTTATTCATGGAAGAAATTTCACATTGCACACACACCAGACCTTTATTAACAATATATGGTTCAAAGAAAGGTATACCTACTCATACATCTAATAGATTACAACACTGGGGTATTATCCTGTCAAGCTATAATATTCTTGTTGAATAAGGTCTCAAAAAATTTACTGACGATGCTGGGGAAACTAATGGGTCTACACTGGGAGGAGGAGGATTGGTCACTTGCATTCTTGAACTCTGGGCATATGAATGCCACCTTCTACAGGCTTGAGAAAGATTTCTCCTTCAAGCAGAAGTTAAATAACTTTGCTAAGATTGGGGATAATTCTGGGTTATATTTGATAACCATACAATTAAATCTACTATCTATATTTCTCATGTTGTCTGTCTGTGTGTCTGTTGTGGGTGTTACCTCGCCCAGGCTGCATTTCTCACCCGATTTCGATGCGGTTTTCACCACAAGTTTGCAAATGGCTGCTGTAAGGACATGACGGAGCCCGATTTTTGAGTTCGGACTCAGGTTCCAAAAAAAATCGATAATCAAAAAAATCTGCTTACAGAAGGAATGATCACATTTCAACCAAATTTGACACCCTCTTAGAGTCTACCATTAGAAGTGTTGTCCAAAAGTTTCATGACCACGGACCCCTAAACAGCGCGGAAAATTGATAAAACCCAAAAACCGATATGCCCAGATTGCACCTGAACCACATGTCGGTTTTTAGTGAAAACCGACCGGATTTATGAGGAGGACATTGGGAGTCACCATGTGAAGTTTCAACCATGAGCGCCCCCCCAAACAGAGTGCAAATCGACAATCGGTCAACCCGTAAAAATGTTTTTCCGGTTGGGTATTTCCTAAATGCAGATTAATTTAAGGTCACGCTATGCGCGGGAAGAAACAGGTCAGTGTGTGCAGTGGAGTGGAAGAAAACATTTGACCTCAAATTCTGGAATGGGTGCAGGGCCATTGAAATTCGGCTTTTTTATCCCTGCTACCAGGTCTGACTTTGAGCTACAAATGACATATTCGACTTTGTCAACATTGCTTTAATCGTCACATCTTACCAAAATAAGCACTTCCTTTATTCGCATCTTTACTGAAAAAAACCCCACAGACATGCTGAGTGAAAATGGTTCCGCCCTCAGCAGTCCATTTTCCAATTCTTTAAACCTTTTCCCCTAGCCCAGGCCGCATCCCAGACCTGACGAGGAGTTTTTGCGCTAAAACAGCAGGGCTTCCTCCCAATCCATTTCAAGCAGCTTTTCGTTGTCGCACAAACAAAACAAGCAAATGCTTCATTGCAGCTCCTTGCATTCTCATTGCCGGCATCATGTGTGTTGGAGCCAAGCTGCATATGCATCAGGCAGCTTGACCCCGCATCTTCCATTTTGCGTGAGCTCATTCATTGGTCTAAGTCATGGCCATTGTCCAGGCTACACCAATCAATGACAAGTCATGCTCCCTTTAAATACCTTCAGCATGGCTGCATCCGCACTCATGTCTTGATTTGATCGCCATTAATGAATCTATCTTTGGATTAATTGACAGCTTCCTGCTACCGCAAGTTACCTATTTGCTTAAACGTATACATTACCCATTTTATCTCTGCGTGCTGCCTCTACTGCGCAGCCCAGTCCATCTTAGCGTTCCATACCCATTTCTACCTTTTCGTAGTTCAGTTTTGCTATTAGACAGTTAACTGTTGTCGCAAGTTACTTCTCTTCTGCCTTTACTACACGGCCCAGTACACCTCAGTGTTTCCCTACTTTTTAACCTTCAACGCTTTGTTTTGGTTGCGTAACCTCTTCCTACAGCGAAGTTTTCATGCTGCCAGAAAGCACGGCCCATAGCTAGGAGAAGCCTTTTCCATACCACTCCACTGCATTTGTAGTTTTCGTATACAACGAGGTTGCACCGCTTCAGCTTCGGCATCAACTTCTATTCGCATTCTTACACAGCATTTCTACAACCCATCAAATGGCTCCTACACAACGAACATCCACACGTCAGCAACTGAAGACCCCTAACACCGTTAACGTTACACATGCAGAACAGACGACTGCAGAGGAGCACATAATAACACAGGTTACAGATGATCATATAGCGTCTACTTCAACCTCTGCTTTGCACTCTTCTGCGTGCCGTGGCGATGACCAACCCGGCAGCTCTGTAAAGGCTGCAAAAACACCCAGGCAAGGCAACCTTAGCAGGCGTTCTAAAAAAGCCTCATTGGCTAAGGGGAAACAGGAGCAGGATTCCATTGAGTGCGCCTCCTTGGGGGAGAAGCAGCTGGCATCTACTTCAACCTCTGCTTTGCACTCTTCTGAGTGCCGTGGCGATGACCGACCCAGCAACTTTGCTAAGCATGCCAAAATACCATGGCGAGGCAACCTTAGCAGGCGTTCTAAAAGAGCCTCTGCGGCAAAGAGAAAGCGGGAGGAGGAAACCGAGGTAGAGGCCTCTTAGAGGCTTTCCAGTCAATCTCAACGGAGGCAGTATGTTTTGTCACATGAAACGCTTGGTGAGTGTAACTACCGTTTGTACTGCAAATCAGTTTACACATATTCGTTGAAAAGTAAGAGGAAACTACCTAAATGTACGATTTTAGAATCAAGCACGGGCAACGCCGGGCCATGCTGCTAGTATATTATAAAGTGCTTACTCTTCTGCAGATATTTCAAATATTAATTTCTTTTTTTTTTATTTTGATTTATATAATCTTTTTTTATTTTACATTATTTACATTATTCGGACTATTGTCTTCATCTTTGTCGCCATATTTATTACGTTTTTTTTATTTTATTCATTTTTGGATATTGATGATACAATTGTTTTGGCAGAGTTTTTTGAAAAAGTGAATTTTAATTTATCTAAAAATAAAAACAAATTATTAGAAGTAAAAAATTTCCAAATTAGGATATCAGAAATAGATTTTTATATCGACCTCAAATTCAATTAGTTTTTAATTCTAAATTAGACAATCACATTTTTGCCTGTTAATACAATCAAGTCAATAAGTATAAAAATATACAAATATTCAGGAAAAAATGTTGAATTAGAAAGAAAAGTGAATGATTCAAGTAACATGCAGTTATTTGCATCTAAACCAATAGTTTTAAATTAGAATAAACTACCTCTTCTGAAAAAGAATAGACTTGTTCAGAGAGACTGGAGAATTAAGATTTTTTACTAATATGAAAAACTAAAAAATAACAAAAAAAAAACTAAAGAGTTACTTCTTCATTAGTAGAATGTAGTTTGATCTCTAACATTTTGAAAATTTGACTGCTTGCAAAGGAGATTAAATGTTATAATGCCAAGTTGTTTGGCATTGTCAAAGGAAATTAGGTCTGAATAAAAAAATAAACTGTTTCAATTGAAAGGCCTCAATTAATTGCACTTGTTGACAAGTGCTGTCCTTGTAATCAGCTCAACTTTTGATGTTTTTCATTTGCGTCTAATTTTAATAAAACTTGGAGGACATCAAACTATCTAATAAAAAGGTCTGCAAGTTTTCAACTCAAAAGAAATTTTCCAATAGATTCATGAATTTTTTAGTGCATTAATATAGTTAAGAATATTTCACTAACATTGCTTTCTTCCTGTTAACAATCTTATTAGAGCAGAGCTAGCTTTAGTGTCAGGCAGAGTAAAACTCCCTTCACGAAGACACTGAGAAGAGATTGTTGACTAACATGCACCTCAAAAAACTTGGTTACACATCACTTTTGGTTAGTTGTAATAACACATCCTTAGAAGATAAGTAGATAAATTCCTTTTCCTTTTAAGTCCACTTAATTATCTGAGTTTCTTAGGAAATTCATCTCTAGCTCTTTTTTGAGTCAACTTATGTGTCATAGTTTTCAGGATTTCTGTCTCCAGCTGCCTTTGAAGTGGCAAACATAAAATTTTGTCAATGATTTTGGATAATCATAAAGGTAGTCCTTTGAAGAAGCTGACCACTCAAAAAGCTGAATGGGTGGTCTCTTGTTCTGAAACACAAAGGGATACATAGGGGTGGTCAGACCCCAGCCAGTATCCATATAAACAGCAGGAAGTCAGTAAGTAGATGTCCAGGAGTAAGTGAGTATGTGAACAATGGTCAATGAGGAAGGGACTGGCAGTGAGAAATCAGGAGTCATCTAGACGGTCAGTGAATGTAAGGATCCTCTCCCCATGGCCGGATGTTAGGGAGATAGCAGTTCAGCTGAAGGAAAACATGGATGGTTAAATGAGAATTCATATTGTTGCTATTTCCAAACCAGAGAGAAATTGTCTTTATTATTTGTTGAATTCATTTACAGCCAAGTAGACAAACCTGTGAACATAGCTAGCCAGGTGTATATACATATAACCGACCTTGGATGTCATCATCAGTTTGTGCAGTGACAGACAAGAATTTGTCTTGCAAAGCATTATAATTGTGTAGGGAATTCATTACACAGTGGAGGACCTACGTTTATGGTCTTGTGCCAGACTAATTTTATTAAATATCTAAATAAACAAGTTCTGTTAAAAAGGTATCTGATTCTCTTACCCCATTGGAGGAGTGATTAAAATTAATAGAAACATTATCATGCCTCCTGATTTGAGGGGTGAACAAACACTCCAAAATAAAATGACACACATCAAATTTTACAACTACACACATGTGCATCTTTCATTGGTTTTGAAGCAAACTTTTATAACTGAAGATATATTTCCCTATAAATACCAGATTAGATTATCAGAGGATAGAAATAAAATACAGAAGCAATTCTCATGGCAAAGAAGAACTTTAATAAAAAAAAAGCAATAAGTTTTTTTTTGTTGCTCTTTTGTACAGTTTAATTAATTAATTAAAAAGCAAAATAAATAAAAGTAAAAAAGAAAGAAAGAAAATAGGAAGAGAAGACATTTACTGTAAAGGCTAGCATCCACATTTTATTATTAGATGTAAAAATTGGGCCTTTTTGTATTCAAATCTAAAGAGAATAACGAAGGGTTTTTTTTTGCACCATAAAATAATATGGCTATCAACAAACAGCTGACAAAGCAAATATGGGATTTAAGAAATGACAGTTCAAAGGGGTCCATGAGAGAGATTCTAATAGATTAGAGTGAAGCCTTAGGATTAACTGGGATTAACAGATTTTGAAATTCTCTGAACATCCATAACAGCACTTAATTACCTCTTTAGACAATTTAGCAATTGTCATTTGATATTGGAAAGAGTATTTTTGAAATTAGTAATGACCTTACAAGATCAAGATAATATTAACAGTGAAAACTTTAAAACACTACCAGGAATAGAGAAATAATATTGTTCATTTTTCAAAAATCACATGACTTACATAAAAAAGGATGTGGTCTATGTATTGTTATGAAAGATTTTATTAACCTCATCTGTGTTAGAGCAAATCTAAAAAAAAAAAAGAAAGTTACATTTCAAGATTAATATATTTTAACATATTAGCAATGATATCTAAAATAGGCCACCAGAAATTATTTTAAAAATACATGTTTGAAAGATGACATAATAACGCAGAGATTTATTAAAAATATTCAATGTTAAATTTCATAAAAAATAATAATAAAAACATCATTATTTACATTATTTGGACTATTGTCCTCATCTTTGTCGCCATATTTATTACAACGTTTTGGCCATTGTATGCTCCGGCCTTCTTCAGATAGTTGGAATGTCGAACTGAACCATTTGGCACAGTAGATAAAGGCGTTAGTTAGATCCAGTGACAGTACCCAAAGAATGTGAGTTCAATACCTGGTTAAGGCAGTGGAGAACTTGGAGAGGGGAATTAACAGGAGATAACTGACATCCATTAAACATGGCACGTGGAACTAGAACAGTCTACTCCAGTGAGCGAAATAAAGGGTTCAGTTCGACATTCCAACCACCTGAAGAAGGCCGGAGCGTACAATGGCTGAAACGTTGTAATAAATATGGCGACAAAGATGAGGACAATAGCCTGAATAATGTAAATAATGTACATAATACCTCATCTCAGAAATATAGACAGATAGCAAAAACATCATTCCTGTGAATTAGTGGTTTCTTAAAAGATTACAAAAAGTCATGAAATCTCTAAGGCCAATGTAAATTAAGAAAGCAGGTGTAGTAGAACAAATATTTGATACTAAGCGTACGATATTGATTGTCTTTTGGTAACATAAACAAAACTAAAAAAACAATAGTTTATCACTAGTTTACATGCACATTGAAGACATTCTTTTCTATATGAATTTAATATACATTGTTTCTTTTCTTTTACTTTGAACTTTTCATTTTTTGCTTTTTATGTCATTTTCCTATTTGTCTCACAAGCTGCCCATTGGGTAGAGTCATGTGTCTCTGCTGAGGTTGCCTATGCAGCAAGAGTAATTCTGGAAAAACACCAAAATGTCATTCATTCCAGCTGATGTGTAAATCAACTGATAGGTGAGTGAAATCACTTGGATGCAAGAACATCCCAATCATTGACACCATTTTTGGCAATTACAAGAAATAATTTTTCATAACAAAACAAACAGATATTTGAAATTTGCACCATTTCCAGTAGAGTCAAAAATAGTGAAGATTACTGAGGATTTGATAAGCTATTTGATTCTGATCCAAACAACTTAACCTTGCAAAAACAATGCTATAAAAATGCACATCAGTTATACATATAAATAAAAATTAGATAAAAAAAGCATTGATGAATTATAGCAGAGTGGCCTAAAACGTTGGTTTGTGAATTTGATGATATAGTGGTTGTGAGTTCAATCCCTGGGTTGGGTAGGGTGTACTTGGACCCAGTGGAAATGAGCAAGCAATAACTGAGCAGTACTAAAAATAAAAAAATTTGAAAACTAACGTTTTTAAAATTTTAGATATTTAATAAAGAATTATATTTTGGTTTTATTCTACTTGATTTCACAAACAAAAACAAATAAAACAACTTTTTATATAATAAAGACATAATGGAAAAGAGATTATTTAAATGCTTGACAGAATTCAATTTCCAGTGTCAAACTCAAAAATGAAGTGTTAGTAAAGTTATAAATTCTATTTTATTAACTGTTTATATAAATTGATATCACAGGTAGGATTTGTTAAATCAGATAGAAACTATTTTTACTATTTTCATTTAGAAACTTACATTCTCTCTAAATCTTATATTGTCCTGCAGCAAGGAAGTTAGATAAAAAAAAATCTCATTGACTATTATATTTGTTTTGAACTAGATAAAATAGATTACTGTTCTCCAAAGAGAAAAAGTAAAAAAGAAAGTCTTAATCCTTCTGAGCTTTATAAAATAAAAATTAAATATAAAACCAGTTCAGTAAATTACACACAATTCTTATGTTTAATGTAATTCTTGAATGCTGTTATAAAAGAAAAGAAATATAGGTTCAGATGATGCAAGACTAACATAAATAATATGAAATTTTAAGCAGATCATTACTGATCAGTGCATTGATATTAAAAACTCAAGTCATGTAAATCTAGAGACAGAAAAGGGAAAAGGAAAAAATGAGAGGAAAAAAAAAGCATTAAATCAAATTTTAATGTACCATATATAGACTTAAAAACTGCATTAAGCAAGAGAAAAAATATTTAAAGGAAATATGGTTTTGTTTTCAGATGTTGGTTTCATGAATTTAAGTGCAACACTAGATTGGCAGTTAGGTCTCATCATTTCACTGCTGAAATTGCTAGCTGTAACTCTAAGCTCTATGCTAATAGTTTCTTCTCTTGCAATTCTCACTTGTGGAACTCATCTGGCTTCCCGCTTTCTTGTCAACTAAAAATTTAAATGCAATGTCAATAGTCATCTTGTGTCCTTTTGAATCATGTTCTTTTATTCCCCTCAAGAAAATTTTCTCGGATTCTTTCGCTCTCAGTAACAGCTTGCTTTTTTTTCCGGAGGGGGGGGGGGTTGTTGTTGTTGAAATGATTAAAAAAGAAAAAAAAAAAAAAATTAGTAAAAATCTATAACCTCTGCTTTACTATTGACTGTTGTTAGGAAAGCTAATCTTAAAAAGTTGTTGTAAGCTTAATCTTCACTAAGGGACCGACTAGTGAAGCCTTGTGCGAGACTAAATGATTAATGAATTATTTTTAAAATGGATTCATAAATGATATTCAAAGAAACACATGAAATTAAAACAAGAATTGTATAGGTGCTAATAGCTTGGCTGATTTTGTTTAGTGGCATATCAAAATCTATGGAGTTATTTAATGCCAAAATCTAAATATTTTGAACACAACAACTGTATGCCTTCAACTAGAGATAAAATGTATTGCTGGTCATTTTTTGTTATATAAAAATGTATTTTTATACTTTCATAGCATTTTGTTTTTGTTTGGGGTGGGTCACTATTTGCCTATAGCTAGGACCCTAACAGGTGCTACCACCCCTGCTCAGAGTGGATTGGGGAACAACAGCAATTAAAACGTGGTTCAACGTAAAATCTACAATCTCACAATCAGGGACTTTGCTGACAGATGTAGTTTATGATTCTAATAGGGGGAAAAGTTTAAATTATTATCATAAACACACATGGGTACAAGAGAAGAAAGAAAGAAAGAGACAGAGAAAGAAAGAAAGAAAGAGACAGAGAAAGAAAGAAAGAGACAGAGAAAGAAAGAAAGAGACAGAGAAAGAAAGAGACAGAGAAAGAAAGAGACAGAGAAAGAAAGAGACAGAGAATGCAAAAGTGGAAACCTGATAAAAAAGACAAAGAAAGAAAAACATGAAGGCATGTAAGAAAAACTGATGGAATTGGTAATGAAGAGAAAAGATGAAAGATTTTAAAATCATAACAGAAGCAGCATTTAAATATGGCAGCCCCTCCACTGGCTACTGCACACCACTACAGGAGTAGCAGGAGGGGCTGCCCACTGCAAATCTTGTGGGTGAAGAAGAGGGATGCAAGGTTTGAAACAATGACAAAGAGGGCTGACAAAAGGCCTCAACACTGTTGTTGAGGCATGTCATTGAGCCAGACAAATATTGATTGAGCACTTACAATGATGATGATGATGACGATAAGTAGTGGTTAGTTGAATAAATGGAAGCAATTGAGTGTGGCGGTAAGAGATGATGATAGTCAGCTAGCTATCAGCTGTTTATTTCCAGCCTCCCTCATGTAGAATAAAGTCTACATTCACTTCATCTTCATCACTTTAAAAAGAAACACAATACACTTACAAATCAGCACATGCAATTACACATTATAATATGAATAAACTTATTACCTCACTAGTGTATTTGTATATAAACAATAAATCTGAACAGAAACTCACATGTGTTGATGTGTATCAATCTATAGACATCTATAAACATCAAATTAGAAATACTTTGAGAAAAGAGGGAACAAGAGGAAATAATGATCTTAATATTTTAAATGCATTTTCTTAAAACAAAAGGAACTTGGTTAATTCAAAGAAAACCTTTAGATTCATTGGTATCATTTTAAAAATCAGAAATGTAAATTGCAAATGTTTTCAGTTTATTATAGGGGAAAAGTCCCAAAATTCTCTTTAGCAAATGTATTACAATTTCAACATTAATAGGAGTGAAAGTATTTGATCAATCCAGAATGACTGCATTATGCAATTTGATAGATAGATAGTGGGAGACAGAGGGGGAGACAGAAGGAGAAAGATAGATAGGGAGAAAGAGAGTTATTTTGAACTAACTTGAAGGTTATTTGATTTCTTTTCTTAATTTATCAATAAATGTCTGTTCACCAAAGACAAGTCCACATCAAGGTAACACATGCTAAATGGGTGTGAAAGAAAAAAAAGAGTCACAAACAACAACAGTTCAGGTTACAGTGAACTTGTTGGGTTGGAAACTGCAGTATGACCTTTTGTTGCTTTAGAGCCACCTTATTTCTTATACACTTGCATACTTTTTTGAGGAACTCTTTAAAAAGAAGCATTTTAGTTTATTAAAAATAACCTTTTCAATTATTAACATCCTATCATTTTGTACTTTAAAAATAATTTTCTAGCAAACTTACATATATGAATTATACTGCACCAAATGACCTTTCTGTATTAACAAATATATAACCAACAAGACATTTGCAGTACTTATAGCCAGGAAACAAAATGCTACCTGCATCTTCAGGTGTCAGGTGTCATTCTACTAGAGAAAGTACAAAAAAAAAAAAATAAAAAAAAATAAAATAATAGAAGACAGACAAGAAGATATTGAGAATTACTTTCAATCACAAAAAAAAAAAAAAAAGCGTTTCGGCTAGAAATTAAACTTATTACTATTTTTATCTTAACAATATGGAAAATTTTATTGTCAGTTTTAAAAAAGCATGAATGTTACATAAACACTTTTCACACTTTTCTAATTAAATTTTTTTTAATGTATTATTTTCAAATTAAAAAATATCATTGACAAAAAAGAACAGTAGTTAATATTTACAGGCACAGATGATAGAACGTCAACCTACAGAATTAAACTAAGACCATATATAAGATAAAAATATAGTTTTAAGGTATGCTATATTTATGTGCTCAATATCAGGGATGGAGATTGTGAAAACATAAAAGTTAAAGCAGACATTGAGGCCAACACTGAGCAGTGACAGTCTGTTTGATGCTTGAACGCAATCTTCAGGCCATGTGTGTTGTGTTTTAGCTTGACTATATATTTTGGTAAATGGTCCATTATGGGTAACAAGGCCCATTGTATTATCCTAACAGTTATTGGGTAGGTGGTAATGGTTATATTTCAAATAAAAAAAAACAGCATTTCTAGGAGAAAATAGCTATAATTACCTTGCCAAACCAAAACAAATTAAATAAACAAAATTTCTCAAAATGCAGACATGACAACAAAGTGAATACCTATGTAAATTACCACTATGTAAAATGCAAATATATGCGCTATACACAATGCAGACAATGTAACATACTTTCAACTTAAAAAAAAAGATGACAAACTTGCACCAAAAAAATTAGAATAAATCAGATAAAAATTCTAAATAATAAACAATTTAACAAACTACAGCTGCTCACATAAACACATGTAAATGTAATAATAATAACAAACAACAAATAATTAAGTAATCAATAATAAGTAAAAAGTTAACACTATAAAATAGCTACCAATAACTGCATTCAGACTCACAATTCATACTCAATAGCCTATAAAATAATTTGAAATATAAAAGTTACAACATACTCAATAACGATTAGGATTATACAATGGACCATCTTGCTATCCTTAATTCATCATTGGCCAATATTTTTTTTTTTTTTAAGCTTTTCACCCCAAGCAAGGCTGGAAGCCACTAGCATGCAAGGGGTTACAGAAGATTTGGAGTGAGAGCAGATAGGAGTGTTAGAGGAAAGGATGTGGAGAAGGATAGTGGATAGATCAAGGCAAGAGGTTACAGAAGATTTGGGGCGAGAGCAGATAGGAGTGAAAGAAGAAAGGATGTGGAGAAGGATAGTTGATAGATCAAGGCAACTGGAGATGTCGATTGATGTTACATTTCAATAGTTGGAGATTATAGTTGTCAGGGAAACAGGAATAAGGAAGGGAATTCCACAGGTGAGAGGTGTGAGATATGAAGCTATTGGAGTAGAAGAGACGGCTACATTTATCAGTTTCAACAGTGAAAGGGTGGGAGTGGGGTGTCAGCCTCGTAGGACGCTTGAATTCATGAAGCCTGGGAACCAGCGAAAGCAGCTCATCGGAGCAATTACCATGAAAGTACCTGTAAAAAAGACAGAGCGAGGCGACAGCGCGTCTATGAGAGAACGATTGCAGACGAGATGACAGATCAGTGCCAATTACGTTGCATACCCGTTTCTGGATCTTATCAAGAACCCTGAGGGAAACAGAAGGGGCTCCGGACCATATATGGCAGCAATACTCTCTCTCTCTCTATTATATATATATATATATATATATATATATATATATATATATATATATATATATATATATATATAAAATAAATAAATGGTGGAGACAAAAACAACAGACATTGCCTGAAGATTGCATTCAAGCATGAAACAGATTGTGGCCACTCTAAGTTGGCTATATTTGTGATGCTTATAAAAATCAGAAGATTTACAAAACGTTACTCCTGTCCTTGTCCTAAGTTTTTCTCAGTTTGAAATACTGAACCTCATTTTAAGCTATGAACCTCATAACTGGGTGTCTGTCACAATATCAGCAACTTTGAAACGGAAGATTTAAATTTTTGCCAGTGACTGAAGAAGAATAAGTTAGCCTTATTAACATTACTATTACAACTACTACTACTGCCAGTAGTATTTATGACATTTGTATTGCTGTCAGTAACATTGGTGTCAGGTAAGTTTGCAGCTCAGCTGTAAACAAATGAAGAAGAATATGTTAATCATGTCAGAAAAGTAGATAAAAAAAAATATTTATAAAATGAAAAATAGTGACTGAAGGGAATTACATCATATGAGATCTTTTGTTTTCTTCTTACCATCTCCAACACTGCATTTAAACTATTTGAACAAAACACATTTATGTGTAACAGTTTGTTGGTTAAAAATAAAGCATTTGACTATGAGATAATTATGTATTATTTATGAAAGTTTTATTTTCCTTCAGAGGAACAATTAAAAAAAAAATGTTGAAAATGCCATTTTAAAACTGGTAATAAATTTTAAAAAAATTATTCAGATATTTAAGCAGAATTTGTAATGGTTTCATCCATAATTAGATTTTATTAACATCAGTGGTTACAGTATGACGTGGTGGTGAAATTTTGTCCCCGAAAACTGACCAAACATCAAAAATTTACTTTTAAATCTCTTCTTGGCGAGGTTAAAACAAATTTTCAGCACCCCTTTCACCTGTTCATAAGTGGTTGAAATGGGTCAGCAAGAATAAAAACTATCCACAACTGGAGCTCACTTCCTGACCATTAAGTAGAAACCATTGTTGATGACCGGTCTCCCACCATGGAGGAATGGATTGATTCAGTTTACACTGATGAATATAGACGGTACTTCTATAAATAGCCCAGTGCTCAAAATTCCTATTTTGAACAGCTTACAAAAACAGAGAATCTATTTTTGCATACTTGCAAGCTTGAAAAAGCAATAACTGGAATTAAAGAATATAAGGAGGAGGAAAAAAAAAATTAAAATAGCTGAATTGTGAAGTACCAATTTGAATTCTGTTTGCCTGATAATACAAAGATAATACAAATAAATAGGGTTTCATTCTAAATTAAAAAAGAAAAAAGAAAAAATAGATTTTTAAGGCACTGAATGAGGGGGGGGGATCAAATTTAAAAAGCTATATTGCACAAAAATGTGAAAATATATTAATAAGATAAAGAATAAAAAAAATATTAGATCAGATCATCTTGCTGAATTTTTCTAAATTTATTTTAAAAGAAACTAAATTTTCAACATCAGGATATACACCCTTGTTCAAATTATTTGGAACAAAAAAACAAAAACGGGGGGGGGGGGTTATAATTTATAAAAACCATATTTTTTCTCTGTGCAATAAAATGCTATTTACAGTTTTATTTCATGAGCCAATGAATAAAGAAAACAATTACAGTAGTTCAAGCCAAGTAAGAAAACAAAAGAAAACTGAATCCAGCACCTTTATATATATATATATTTATATATATGTTGGGGGGGGGGAACAAATATTCATACACATACAAATTTTTAATTTATTATATTTCCAACTAATGAATAAACATATTTTACATATAATTAATTGTACACAGATGCATAACTAAATATGCATAGAAAACAAAAAAAAATTGATTTAATAGAAATAAATCCCATTCATCGATGAATACTTTTTTTTACCCATTTTATATATATATATATATATATATATATATATATATAAAGGTGCTGGATCCATTTTTTTTTTTTTTTTTACTTGGCTTGAACTACTGTAATTGTTTTTCTGATGAATTGGATCGTATTTACGATTCCAATGGAATAAATTATGACCATGGAATATTAGTGTTTAAGCCTTTATATATATATATATATATATATATATATATATATATATATATATATATATATATATATATATATATTTTACATTGAGCACTGTTTTATTAACATCAGCACTATATGTATGATATATTATAATTTTATATATTTGTATATATCTAGCAGTAGTTTAGTGAGGATGACTAATTACTCTTTGTATCTTATATTTCAGATGGACATAAACCCGATCTATTGTAAAGGAGACAATGCTTGATGGTTAATCTTATTAACACAGTACAGGTGTGAATATAAAAGGATTTCATCACATCATTCACACCTTAACAAGAAAAATAAATGACATACTCTGGACTCTTACACAAACTCTTACAATTTGTTTACTGATACTACTCTGGTAAACATACAAGGGAGTTTTGAAAAATTCTAGACCTAATCTAGACCTAATCCACTTTGCAAAATCCTACCAAAGTAAACATCAGATTTGCATTGAAAGTTTTCTGGGTTGCCTCCCTTTGCCAAAAACTTTTCAGCATCTATTTCATGCATGTGAAAAAAATTTTCAGGCAATTTTAAAGCTGATGATGTACACCTTGGTATAGTTGCTGCTGTTGTTAATAATAATAGTAATAAAAATGATGATAATAATGAAATAGTACTTTACCTCCTCCTCCTCCTCACTAGAAAGTAAAGTTCTACTTGAGAAACAGAAATGATATTGAAAAGTAACCAAAGGAATAAATGAATTTATTGACCTGATAGAAATAAAAGTAGTCGCTCAACTGTAGCTTTTGAAGTGCTTAAATATATTCAAAATTAAAAGATAGGTAAAATGATAATATGAAACACAATTAAGAATTAGAAGGTAGAGCTAATTGCTAGAGGAATTTTTGTAATTAAAAAAAAAAAAAAAAAAAAAAACGATGTATTTTCAATCTTTAGCATCATTCCTTGGTTTGTATAGATGGCCCCAGCAGAACTAAATGACTACTGATGGATAATTATTCCAAACATACCTAGAGGTACAAGCCAAACAATTAGCTTGAATCTTACTATATTTTTCATATGTGAAGTAGTTTTTGTCTGTAATTTTTAAAAAAAGAATATTACCAGCAATAAAAATCTTGTTGGCATTAAATAACCCATTGAGGTGTTGATATGCCGTAAAACGAAACAAACCAAATCAAATAATGACTTTATTGCAAACAAGACATTTGTCACATATCTGATTCTACAAAGTAGTGTGAACAATGTTTTTTACTGAATCCAATAAGAAAGTTCAAATTGAATGACATAAATAATAAATAAATAAAAGGCATAGAAAATGTGTATAATAATTAATAATAATTAACAAACTTTAGTATATTATGGCCTACAAAATATTCACAATGAAAAAGAAACAATGTCTAGATAAATTATTAAGGAACCTTAATAAAAAGGACGGAGATGGAGACCGATAAAAAAAAAAAAGAAAGAAAAATTTGAAAAAGAAAAAAAAAGTCATGCTTGGAACAGCTGGCCAAAAATAAACCCAAGGTGAGGCCATCTGCTGCTGGATTTGAGTCAAACTAATGACCAGCTAGGTCTCCAGCCACTGTACAACAGGACACATCTCCTAGAAAGACAAACATGTTTAGACCAGACCCTTTCAGAACATAGCATATCTAACAGTAAGAGGAAAAAAAAAAGAGATAGAGAAAAAAAAAAAGAAATGGACAAGTTGCGGCTTAGTTATGAGTCAGATGTAACAAGGAAGACCAAAGTATACTAGTGTAAACATAGTGGTCCTCACATACTAGTCAATTATCAGTTAAATAGAGGAATGAAGGAGATTGGGTACAAATAACATAGGTAACTTGATTTGGAGGATTACTGCAAAGAATTGGCTGAATTCTCACCCCAGAATCAGCAAGTTGAAAATTTACAACAAATAAGAATTCTTTTGAAAATGGGGAACCCTGTCAAAGAACACACAAGTTTTGATTGTATTGTAATACATTCATGGAGCCTTAGTGCTATCCTTTTACAATTGCAAATAAAGTTTACAAAATATGTTTACTGATGCTTGACTAGAGTCTTGCATTATCTGTGAAAGGTGGGCAACTGTATTAGAAAGGATTATGATAGTAGAGATGTTATATTCTATAACATATGGACCCTTAATAAATGAAAGTATATATAAGTATGGGAAGCTCGGGTAAATAGTGAGTTTATCAAAGCTCAAATGATCTTACTCTGTTTTCGGGCAGAGAGGAACTCAGATGAGGCTATTCCTACGGGCAGAGTCTCATCTGGGAATGTAGACAGCCACCTGACTTCCCATGTATGCAGGGTCTATGGGGAATTTTTGCCCAAGCATATGTGCTTGAAAAGCCTCACATTAAAAACCAGCCTTGTGTGGAGGTCTTGGGTTAATATTAAGTATATTAAAGCTTACTGATAAGTGATATGTATTTTCTAGAACAATTCTACTACAATTTAATATACTCTTGTTGTTAAACATTTTGAAAATGGCTAATTTACTCTGTCCAAAGAAACTTATTATTGACCCCAATGTGTCTGATGCCAAACTGGAATATCGTCACTGGAGAATAACTTTCAAGAACTTCTTCAGCACATCCTGCAACCAAAGTTCTCACCAAATATGTCTCAGTACAAGTTTACAAGTATTTTGCAGACACATCTTCCTATGAAGAGGCTTTAACAATATTGGACAAGATCTAAAATAAAAATAAAATGGTCTCTAGATACTTACTGGCTACAAGTTGTCAACTGCCCTCAGACACCATTGATAGATTCTATCAAGCTTTGATAAAACTAAGAAAGGACAGTTCATTTTCTTTGGTATCAGTGGAACAATATCCAGCTGAATTGATCATTAACAGGCTATGGTTCACGGGTATCCAACAAGGAATACATGAAAACAGCACCTTAATATTGCAGTAGGCCTATGACCAGGCAAAAGTACTAGATTTAGCAGAACAAAATGCTAAAAATTACAATACAGTTACAGTAACATCAGAGACCTCTCCACCTATTTTGAAATCATATGAAACATTAGGCTCTCCAAAAATATCAGCCTTAACTAAATGCACATGTTTTTTCTGCGTGGACAAAAGACACACAAAGTCATTATGTCTCGCGAGAAGGGACAAATGCTATACATGTGGAAGGCAGGGACATTGGGCTAAAGTTTGTAAAAGTAGGAAAAAGGGAAGAAAAACGGTATCTTGTTTGGCATCATTGGATACATGAGGCTGCTTATCAACTTCAAAAACAGAAATTACTGCTAAAGAACAGCCATTAAAAACACTGATTGACACGAGAAGCACAGAAAACTTTAATGCAAGCAATGAGAAACTAAATTTATGGAAAATTTACCTGTGCCTAAACAAAGTGGTGATGGCTAGCTCATCTCTTTCCATATAAATACTTGGATAATGTTTAGTTGATCTATGAGTAAAGGGTACTCTATACCAAGGAGTAAGATTAGTATAAATGCCCTTCAGAAAATCTAAGCCACTCTTTAAAGTCTGTGGCCTAGCAGCTACAAGAATGCCGTACCCAGCCCTCTTCAACAATTTAACACTGGATTGTAAACCAGTAGCTACTAAATCGAGGTGAAACACTAAGGAGAATAAATTATTTATCCAAACCAAAGTTACTTGTATGTTGAAGGAAGGAATAATTGAACCCAGCCATTCGCCGTGGAGAGCCCAAGCCCTTGTAGTCTCCTCTGAGAACAGAAAAAAAACAAATGGTAAACGACTATTCCCAAACAATAAACTGGTTTACTTTGCTGGATGCCCACCCTCTGCCATGAATAGATGATATGATACAGAATATGGCCCAAAATGGTCTATTTAGTACTCTGGACCTTAAGAAGGTACATAACATGTAAAAACAACAAACCCAATTCAGAACATCTGGATCCATTACTCAGCCTAAAAGATTTACCTGCCCTGCATCATGCATTAAGAATGTTTGCACACTATTTCAGACAAAATCAACCCTCTAACAACAATATCAAACTTCCTGTTATCTCCCATAGCAGAGAAAGCATTTAACAAGCTAAAGAATGGCATAGCAAAAGCAACCATTACTACATCCAATCATACACTACCTCTGGTAGGAGAGACAGATGCCTCAGAATGTGCTATAACTGCCTCTTTAAGACAGTCGGGGAGACCTGTAGACCTTTTCTCCAGAACCCTGTCTAAATCAGAATGTAGGCATTCTGCAATAGAGAAAGAAGCCTATGCTATTGTCAAATTACAGAGAAAATGGAGGCATTATTTGATTGGGTGACATTTTAAACTAATTACAGATCAAAAATCAGGGTCATTCATGTTCAAGCTGTAAACTACAAGCAAAATTAAAAATTGAGAAGATAGCCAGGTGGAGAATTGAACTCTTGTGTTACCTGTTCAACATAACATACCACCCCGGTAAAGAAAACACAGCTATAGACGCCGTCTCTTGTGTATGTAGCTTGGCTGCTTGCAAAGAAGAGTTAAAGAAACTACATAGAAAGTTGTGCCACCCAAGTGTTATATGCATGCTCCACATGACAAAAATCAAAAACCTTCCCTACTTAGTAGAGGATGAGAAAGAAATTACTAAATCATGTTAGAATTGTGCTGAAAATAAACCTAGGTTTTACTGACCTAACACCAGCAAGGTCATAAAAGCCATGCAACCCTATGAAAGAATTGCACTGGATTTTAAAGGACTGCTTCTGTCAAAAACTCCCAACAAATATATGCTGACAATAATTGACAAATCTTCATGGTTTTCTTTTGTAATACCTTGCCCCGATGTATCCTCTACAATGGTCATACAAGCACTTTGCTCAGTTTTTGCAGTCTTCGGGCTACCCACATATATTCATTTAGACAGAGGGCCTTCATCTATGTCCAAATGTGTATGGCAATTACTACAAGAGCAAGGAGTAACCATAAGTAGAACAACCCTATATAATCTTCAAGGTAACAGCCAGTGCAAGACGTATAATGGAATAATTTAGAAAATTGTTCAACTAGCATTTTGTTGATAAAGGGGTATGTTTAGAAAATTGGTAACTGCTACTTCCAGACGTGCAGCATGCAATTAGGATGCTGCTATGCATCGCCACTAATGCAACACCACATCAACGATTCCTCCTGTTTCCTAGAAGAAGTTCAACCAGAGTGTCCCTTATGGAGATTATGAGAAACCCTTAAGTTCTGGTCCCTCAAGCAGTGATAAACAGGTTTCAAAGAAGAGAGCCCACCCACCTACTGATACTTCAGATGACAAGTAAGCCACTTGTAGAAGATTATAAAAATGCAGCAGGATAAAATCCATTTCTAATGAGAAATAGGAAGAATCTCATCATGCTTCTGGCAATCTGCCACGCCCTTGCAGACAGCAAAGGATGCCTGCTCGATTCAGGGATCCTCTGTAAGAATAAGTCAGAGGAGAATGTGATATGATCCATCTCCCCGATTAATGGATCTGTCCTAAACACACATAATCAGGAGAACTCTGCTGAATACACAGAGTATATCAAACCTCTGCCACAATTACTGTATTTTTACACAATAAATCTTGAGTATATCAAACCTCTGGATTTGAAATACACTGCTTGTCAACCTTTCTGTCTTCAGGCAGGGAGGAACCCAGAAAAGGCTATGCCAAAGGGCAGAGTCTCGTCTGGGGAGGTAGACAGCTATATGGGGTCTACGGGGAATTTTTGCCTCAGAAAGACCCACATTAAGTAGGCCTTGTGCCACATTCCACTCTGTGGGGAGCTCATGTAAATACTGAGTATATTAAAGCTCGAAGGAGTCAGGTTGTCTGCTACCTGGTTCTACTTGTCAACCTCTCAGCCTTTGGGCAGAGAGGGACCCAGATGAGGCTATTTGAAAGGGCAGAGTCTTGTCTCTAGAGGTAGACAGCTACCCAATCCCCTGTATACAGGGAATTTTTGTCCGAGCCTATGGGCTTGGAAAGACCAACATTAAGCTGGCCTTTTGCCATATGCCACTGTGTGAGGAACTCAGGTAAATACAGAGTATATTAAAGCTCACTGAAGAAATAAATGTCAAATTCATTTGAAGAATTCAAAATTACAAAAATATATTTCCCTACAAAAAGAACAAATCTGTATAAGTGAACCACTTATAATGTATTGATTCGTTAAAAATTAATATGTAAAAAATAGTTTTTGATAAGCATTAAAACGAACATTCAATTGAAAGAGTACCGTGCATTGTGAGTAAGAGGAAAATTCTAAACTGTGAAGAATTGGATTCTTCAACAATTAATGAAGAAAGAGATCATTATCCTAAATTCAAACATCTCCATCCTTCATTAAAAAGGATAGAATTGTTAGATCTTTAATCAAAATCCTTTATTTTATGTATATCAACATCTATATGGGTTTTATTATTATTTAATAAGCTTATCTTAAGCCTCAGAAGTGGAGTGCCCAATGAGAGTTAAACTCTCTATACTGAACAGAAATGAGGTTTTATAGTTTCAAAATAAATAGACGAAATAAAAAGGTAAACTGTCCTATTATAGACTTGTAAAATTCTCTAGAAAGAGAATTGTGCCATATTTCTCTTTATAAAAGTAGTGAATCCTTAAAGAAACAAAATGGCCGCAAACTTTTATTTGCCTATATAATAAACAAGGAGGTCTGAAAATGAAGATATATTTTAAGATTTGATAGATTTTGATTTAAGCATCATTCTCTGATAAAGAACAATGCAAAAATAGATTTTGTTTAATTTTGTATAAATTTTTCAAGAGAAAGCCAACTTGAAATATCAAAATTATACAAGATTTTGTTTTTTCTCAAAGTTACTATATAAAATTAGGTTTTTGTTGAAAAGCCAGACAAAAAAAATAACATGCAAAACATTATTGAGAGGCAAGTTAAGCTCAAAGTCACATAAAACTTTAGATACAACAGTGTTTTTGTATATGAAGCTAAAATATAAATGCTAGTCTTTTAAAAAAGAGATTAAATCATTAACTCATAAATTGAAAACTAAATAAAATAATGATGAGTCAGAAAGTGAGGTTCTCTTGTTTTCTTTCTCTTGCCTGAGGTAATTTCTTCTACAATGATGGCACCAATTGTCTTGTCAGTTATAAACATACCTCATTGATCAACAATGGCACATGAATAAATCATTTTCCATTTTGAAAGAGAAAATAAAAATTTTCATGTAATATTATGAAAGATGATTCTGACAGATTGAAATGCATTACTTGTCTTACAGAAAGATTTGTCAGCGTTGTGAGAGGAAACTTCATTAGGCACCCTGTTCTAGTAACCTCATGCCAGACTAAATCAGGTGTAATAAGTAGTATTAAGGAAGTCCTCTCTTATATAGTAGAGTATTTTATAAGTAAAAATGCCATTTGATGTTTTAAGAAAAAAGAAAAATATCTAAAGAACCAAAGAAAATTTAAAAGTAAAATATTTTCTGCATAGAAATTATCAGGTAGAAAATGCCAATTTTTTCCCGCCGAAATATCAGAATTTATTTTTGGAGATAATAATACTTTAGTGATACAAGTCTTATTAATTGATCCATAGCTGAAGGAGGAGAGGTGAATTTATTCCTTTCCCAAGGGTATTTACATGTAAGTGAATGCAATGAACCCATCAGGAATTGGAACTTGCTTTTCCAATTAACAATTACGAGCCGTTATCCATTGCACCACCTGTATGTCCAAGCTTACTGCACCTGGTATTCCTAAGTGGTTACCTATCTAGGTACCGAGCAAACTCAACATTGCTTAACTTCAGTGATTGTACAGGAACCCATGTTTCAACATGATGTGGCCATAAGCCATCATAAAAAAAGAAAAAAAAAGATTACCCATCTGAATATTATAAAATAAAAGATTGCTAACAACATCAGTAACACAAAAAAAAAAAAAAGAAATTTTTAAAACAAATCTTGGAACAAACAAGATTAAGAATCTATTTTAATCTATTTCTTTATTAGTAAGATTTCTTTTATAGCAAATCTTAAACACTGCCTTTGTTGTGTTGGGAAGGTTCATCAGTGATATTTATTCCTGGCATCATTCGGTTCTGTTTCTCTAGCTCCAGGCAAACCAAACTGTTTTCTTAGATCAATGATGAAAAATGGATTAAAGTGAATGAAACCAACACCCCCACCCCCACTGTAGGTCTTAAAGAAGACTGACTTTTTACTGGCACTACAGAATCATAAAGAACTTTATCAAATACAGGGTGCTATGAGTAAATTGTTGCCATTTTATATTTTTAATTTCGTGCATGCACATTGTTTATTTTTGTTGACTGCACAGTATACTTAGGTCAGTTGGGCACCATCTATGAGAAAAAGAGCACCATTACACAATTCACTCCGCCAGAAATTTGGAAACACACTATGCTTTACTGCTTGGCATTTGTGCCAAAAGCTCCAATACAAACATTTCAGAGTTGGACAAAATCTAATGGTGATTATGAAGGTACAGCAGCTCTGAAAAGTCACTGATTGTTCTGATTAAAAAAGAACTCCCTAATTTGTTGGTGAAGGTCTCAGACTCAACATGGAGGCCTAAATCAAGTGCCTTGAGGAGGTAGTACTGCCCTGGGTCAAGAGGATGGCTGCTGGAAGACCCTGTGTTTGGCAACTGGACTCTGCACCATGCCATACAAGCAGGAAGACCCAGTCATTCCTGCAACATCACCCCTTATATCTGGCCATCTAACTCCCCAGACTGCAACTCCCTTGATTATTATGTGTGGGGCACAGTTGAGAGAGAGAGAGAGAGAGAGAGAGAGACCAACTCCTTGTAACACCAAAGAATATTTACTCTTTAGTATTTCAAGATATTTTTGTGTAATTTTGGTAAATATATCTGATAAAATGAGATGTCAGTGCTATTTTCATTTTTGAGTAATTTAGACGACAATTTATCCATCTCACTCTGTAAATAAAACAATAAGTCAATGAATGCTGAAGGTTTCCTTATAAGGAAACAGTTAACCCCACCATTACCATTATTGATAAAATCAAATTTCACTCACTACAAACATAAGCCAATTTAAATAAGCCTTATTTAATTTAAAAATAAAAAACTATTATCCTCATCATCATTGCCATATTTACATTATTTCAGCCGTTGTATTCTCTGGTCTTCTTAAGGTGATTAGAATTTCGTCTACCAGAGTATATTGTTCTAGTTCCACATGCCATGCCTCTTCCAGATGTCTCAGTTATTTCCCTTTAACTCAACTCTCCAAGTTTTTGGTTCACCACTGCTGTGGCCTGGTATTGAACTCACAACTCTTTGGGTCAAGTCACAGGATGTAACCAACATCTTTATCCACTGGGCCATGTCTCCTTGAATGAAGCTGAGAATAACAGTCCGAATAATGTAAATAATGTAAGTAATCATAATACCTCAGAGATATAGACAAAATGAAAGAATAAACACGTTTACTTTGGTATTTTACTGGGTGGAAGAAAAACACATTTAAAGTCAGCATTGTCAATGACATTAAAACAAAAGTCTCACTTCTACAGAACAAATTTTCCCTCTCCCAGATGAGTATATTATCTCTAGATAATGCTGAGATTAAAACTTTTCAGCAATTAACCTGCTGCTCTAACCATTGAGCCAAACTTAAAGTGTTTCAATACAATGAACAGGAGACAAAAAAGAAATGAAACCAACAAGGCTAATCATTAGACCAGTAAGTTTTTCCATCTCACAATGGTGATAAAGTTTTTATATCCAATGAGTGGAAAAACAATTATTTTGTTACAATAAGATTAGCAGAAAGCACGAACAATAACAAGGAATTGAAGGGATCCCCTTTCATGTTGTGTAAGGTGATTCCTTCAATTCTTTGTTATTATTCAAATTTATTGTTAATCTTCATATTATAATGCATTTGTAAAGGTTCTACAAAATAGATTCCTAAATCCTGGCACATGTAGAAGAATAAACAGAGAATTGCTATGCCATTGACAGCATTAAATAAGCAAATACATTTGAATTATAAAAGACAACCAAATTAACTAAATAAAATTGTATATTTCTACTGTCTACATTTTCAGATAATTATAAATAAAAATGTGTCGTATATAAGTTTTCTCTAAGGATATGAATTTAGGTCATGTTTAGCACTGACAACCATGTCACGAGAATTATTTCAACTTAGCAACATTAAGGAAAAGGTTTTGTATTAAATTTCAAAAATGTACATTGAAGTCAGCACCCAGAGGAGATAGCCTGTTTCATGCACCTGATGATTGCATTTAGCATGAAACAGAGTGTTGCATCTGGGTGCTGACTTCAATGTCCACTTTTATATTTACACACGCTCTATCTCTGATATTGAGCCCTTTAACCCATAAATATAGCATACCTTAAAACTATATTTTATAATATATATATATATTATTTGCTAATTAGTATAAATCCAAAAGAGCTCAATGTAAAAACAGAGCATATATATATATATATATATATATATATATATATATATACACATACAGTTTTAAGGTGTGCTATATTTATGGATAAAAGTGCTCAATATCAAAGAGAGCACATGTAAATAGAAAAGTTGACATTGAAGTCAATACCAAGCAGTGACTGTTTCATGCTTAAACACAATCTTCATGGAATGAAGATTGCATTCAAACATGAAAATGACTGTCATCCTTGAGTCCACTTATGTGTGTGTGTGTGTGATATTTCGAAATGCACTTTGTATCAATACAGGTTTATATTTTTCTTTCCTTCCTACATATTGAGCAGACTCAAGTCAGAATCTTTTATAATAAGGTAGAAAGTATTATTAACATTTGAAAGGCTTGTTAATAAAATAGTGATTAATCAAGCACAAAGGTAAAGATCTAATGAAAATGTCTAGCAAAATATTACTGAACACCAATTCATCAGGAACAAATAATAACTGATATCAAGGACAAAATAACACAATAATTTACAGATACCCTATATCATCCAAATCTGATAATGGCCAGAAACGTGTCTATAATAACATATGAGAACAATAGTTCAAAATAATTCAAGATACAGAATACTATTGTTGGCAACTTCAGACATCAGGAAATACTTTTACTTTAGTGTAACCAGAATGTTCAGCTTTTAGAAAGAACAGACAATGTCTGTAGTGAACAAATCATGAACAAAGCAAAGTTTATTCGTTTAGTAAATACCTGCCCTAAGGAACTGATTCACAGAAAGTTGATAGTATATCACTGAAATTCCACCTGTAAAACAGGTGATCGAAAACAAAGATATTCAATAATAAAAACAAATGATCAGTATATTTAAAAAAAGAATTTATCCATCAACTGAATCACACCAGGCACAAGGCTAGCTTCAAGAGTTGGAATTGAGCAGCATATACTCATGTTGGCAATCATGTCTAGCCCTGAACAAATTCCTGGGACTGCTGGTTGGCATCCCTCTTAGTGACCCCAGGGGATTCAAGTGAGCTAGCAAAAAGACTAAATGTTTAGGGTGACATGATTGTGAAACTTTCTCAACTATCCACTCATGGGTCATGTGGGCTAAGTAAGAGGGAGTTAGAACATGTACAGCCAACCCTTGCAATTCAGTGTTTCTAGCACCTTGAGGTTGTTGGTGGCAATGACCCAGTGGAGAGTAACATGACATGATCCTCATTCTTCAAATCTGTCAGGGTCATCACAAAGTTTGTTATCTCCCTGTAGTCAAATTCCTGTAGTTAGTGGCTCATGCCCCAAATACAAATGCCTTTTCATTTCCTGTATCAGATTAGAAGCAGCCATGTTAATGCCCTTGATACATCTGAAAGAGAAAGGAGAATGTTCAAATTAGGTACTTGTTGTATAATGTTATGATGTCTTTCCTTTATGAATTGCTAAAGATACATTCTTAAATATTTGGCACACCGTCTCTTTGTTGAAAATAGATTTGTTTTCTTTTGGCAAGTTACCTTGAATTCGACCTATCTTTAAGATATGTATTTTTGAAACTATAAAAAAAATGCTCTCCATCTTTTATTAAATAGTCACTCCTAAATTTACAAACGAAAGACAGTAACAAAAAAGACTAAATCAAGTCATTCAAAAGAATACCAACATAGAAATAATTTAGAGGGATTATAATTTGGAATGCCAGGAAAAATAAAACTCAAATGTATGGAAGCATATACCTAACAAACCTGGAATTATTTTTTCAAAACAAAAAGACTTTTGGTTTGTGAAAGGACAGATATCATTATATATATATATATTTATTGAAATAATAGGAAAAAAACAGTCAGATTTATAATCCAGAATTCTTTAGTATTCATTTAAAAAAAAGAAAAAAAAAACAGTGCTCAATACAAAGTACAGCATAATATTATAATTATTTTTTTAAAATGTCTCCATCGCGACACAAACATTATTATGATTCAAAACAGGAACTTAAATACCAAAAGTTAAATTTAAAATTTGTAGTCTGGTTTCATTCTCTAGCGATGTTAAGAATAACTTTAAATAGGATAAAATAAGCCAGACATTAATAACTTGACAGCTTGAAATAATGTCAGTGTAGCCAGACAGAAATATTAAACCCTTACTCAGCCTTAACCGACTTTAAATTTATCGTTTGAATATAGTGATGAAGGCTTGTGCAGAACCAACCACGCTTTTTGGAAGAGCTGAATACAGAGAACTGGTGCACCGTATGCCACAAGATCCCCAAACAACCTTTCACAGGTTTTGAATTCAGAGTTGTACTTCTCCTAGACCAGTTACCACTCAAGGCTATAGGACCCAGTCTGTCCTGTTATTTACCCATAGCTTGTGGGGGGAGAAGAGATGGATTCATAACTTTCTCAAGGGTATTAGCATGTAAGTGAATGCAATAAATTTGTCTGGAGTTCAAACATGGGTCTGATTCCTCAATCCCAGTTGCACTCCATTACTCCATTGTGCCTCATATAAATATAAAAGTGAACATTGAAGTCAACACTCAGAGGCGACAGGCTGTTTAATACTAGACGTAATCGTCAGACTCACAGCCTGACGATTGTGTCTAGCATGAAATAGCCTGTCATCTCTGAGTGTTGACTTTAACATTTACTTTTATTTTTATCTATCTCTGATATTGAGCTCTTTATCCCATAAATATAGCACACCGTAAAACTATATTTCTTCATTCATTCATATATATATATATATATATGTATATATATATATATAGGAAATTTTACTAGTACACAAATGAAGGAAAACCAAGATTTGCTTAGAGTGTATGGTATCATCTTATTTGATGAATAGTTAAATATATTTTGAGAGTGCCCTGATTGAATCTTGCCAAAATATAAATCTGCACCCAGGACTTTTTCAAATATTTCCTTACCTAAAAGATATACTCCCATCCCAAGCCAACAAACATGACCATAAAACTTTTTGAAAAATTAAAAGAAACTGTTAAATAAAAACCTATTATTTAAAATACATAAATAATTTATCAAATTAAAATAAAAAAATAAAAAATTTTATCAACCTACCATAGTTCACTTTTATTAAAGTTTCATCATAGAATGAGATATGGAGAAAAAGGAAAAAGAAATTCTGGTATATTTACTTTTCTGTTGTTTGATTTTCATTGCTGTTATATTTGTTATAGGACACATTGTTTTATTTACAAACAAAAAATACTATTTAGCAGAATAAATAACTTTACTACTATAAACAACTTCTAATAAAACTCAACATCTAGCAATGAAGAAAACATCAATTAATCCATTAATAAATTAGAATACAGAGAGACTAATTAAGCCAGATACAACAAAAGAGCCCCATATCAGATTATATTCAATGTATGCTTATTAATGTTCTAAAATCAAAAAATAATGTAGGGTAGGCACATGACTGAGTTTAATATTAAAACGGAAGCTGTGAGTCAGTGTAACAGAAACAAATATTAAAAGAATAAAAAAAAAAGGCTTTAGTTTATTTCAATATTTATTAAATAGAAAAATTAAATATTTAAAAGAAATCAGTTAAGAGTAATGGTTTGATTATATTTTAATAAACATTTTGAAGCAAATTTGAACTGAAACTATAATTGCCTAGTAGCCATTTTGAATTGATATTCAACTTTTCTAAAGATGACATACACATCTTAATATCATACAGACACTATTATACAAGTAGAATTTTCAGATGGTACCCATCCAGGAAATGGCCACTTAAAAAAAAAGAAAAAAGAAGAACAGCACACACACACACACACACACACACACAGGCACAAGTATTCTAATGGGATGGGTGCAGCTACCTCGTGAAATTTATTATAAGATTATTATTGACACTCCTATAAACATTAGTTATTTCCAGGATTTAAATCTTTTACGCTTCAAGTTACTGGGGGTGAAATGATTTAAAGTAAGGTGATAATGCTACTAAGATGCAAAGGAGTTACTAGCAGTGAAGGAGATTTTAGTGAGGAAGAAGGACAATAAAAGAAAAAACAAACAGGACTCGTGAAGACAGAAGATGACAATGAACATTGCATTTATTAAATATTGTAGGTGATGGGGAAGTAAGAAACTGGAAGAGAGGGGGGCCTGTGTACTAATTTTTGGTTTATTCTCTTAACCTTTTTCTCTCCATAGTCTTTAAGAAGTAAAATAAATTGCCAGTAAAAAGAATTGTTTAGTTTTCTCCTCAAAGTTCTGAATCTGTCTATAAACTTACCGATATATAAATATATACTTTTTTCAATTACAGAAAAATAAATAAAAACATATTTGAGCACAAAATGTATAAGTGAGAGATTTACATTGAATATATATATATATATATATATATATATATATATATATTGTATATTTAGGCAGCATATTTTCATTCAAATAGGTTTGGTTAAATAATTTAGACCTATCATGTCAATTAGTTTTCACTGCAATCCTTCCAAGTTCTTGGATTCATTTTTTGTAGACTTAGAAAATTGAGTAAGAAAAATACCTAAATTTTCTTTCAAACAGTTTTTATTTTCCCAAGTACTTTCAATCTCATCTGGGACCATCTTCAGAGGGTTAAGTTGTCTGTGAGTATGTACATGTGTTTCTGTAAATTTAAAGCATTCCAACTGTTCATTTTTTTTTACTGCTTTTATATATATATATATATATATATATATGAGATAGAGAGTGTGAGTGAGATAATAACTACTTCAGTCACCAGATGGGCATAACAAATGACAAGTATTTTATAAATTTATATTCATTCCTTAATCATTCATTCATCATAATCAATATTGTATTTTTTTGTTAAATATTTGCAGAATGGCTGTAAAATTTTCTTTAAGGTTATTTTGAAAAAGAAAAAAAAATTTATTTAATTTCACTGTCGTAAGATATTAAGTCTTTAACTCAAATGAAAATAGAACAGCAAATTTCTCATCTGAATCCACAAAAAAGTCACAAGGAGCCAACCCCATTTCTTTTTTCTTTTTTTTTTTATATTCTTCTACAATGAGATCCCAAAGTAAGTCTACAAAAAGACCTGACAGAATTATTCCTATCTCTAAATCCTAATGCTGAGTTAACAATATAATTATTAAGTCAAATTTAAGAATCTGAAAAGCAAGGGGATTTCCCAAAATGTAAACACAAAAGAATTGTCAAGCCTATTTTTATCATGCAATCAAATGTCTTGTATTAATAGGATACAAACTGAACAATGAAATAAGTTCAAGCTATGATCATTATGGAAAACCCAAGAAAACAAAACTGTATCTGAAAGCCTTAACATTAAACTAAAAAATATAAACTATAAAATGTATGAAATTAACTTTTGGCAATGATAATTAGGATTTTTTGTGTATTAAGATCCAAAGTAATCATCATAAGCCAGAAGTCAGATATGAAAAGATTTACTAAAAGTTAAAGATTTAAATGTCATCAGATCATAATACAATGTTATGTAAAAATATTCTATTTTAGTTCCATCTGCTGATTCATTAACAAATAAGTGAACAGGAATAACTATGAAAATGACATCAAGTAAATAACATCAATAAGCAACAGCCAGTCATGCTACACTGACTTTTATATAGAGTGCACCAGAAATACTTCCCACATATGTGTAAGACATTAGTGGCAATGGTGTTTGCACCTATCTAATATCTTTGTGAGGTATATGTGAAGGTATTTCTGTTGTCTATTGTACATGTAGCATTTTAATCTATCAAAAACTGAATACATTTTCTTAATGAATATTTGATAATTAATCTTACTTGTATACACTAAGTCTGGCACAAACTCTAAATCACTATGGTGGTAAGCAGTGACTCAGTGAGGGACTCTCTTATACACTGTATTGATTAATATAACAAACCAACCAATATTCAATGATGACTGTTTTTTTTATTTATTATTTATTATTTATTATTAAAAAGGCAGCTATGTTATTGCAGCAGCTGCTCAAGTGTGTGTGTGTGTGTGTGTGTGTGTGCATGTGCAGGCTCGTTTCTTGTTGACCAAGGGAGGAGGAGATTACAAATGGCAATCAAAATAGCTAAAGAAGAACACACAATATTGGCAGAGAATCTCAGGTAAAAAGAAAATCCATATGTCAATCAAGTTAACACATCAGATATTGACAAGATACAAAGAGATTTTTTTAAATAAGAAATATGGTAATAAAACTTTCTGAAAATGTTTTTATATTAAACTTTAAAGTTCTTGTGGATAAAATATTTAATTCTCTAATAGTATAAAAAAATATTTTTTATTGATTTCAAATTGTACTACCATGGTGGAATTTGTGTGTTTTGAAAAAGTGACTCACAGCTTCTATTGAAGAAATTTTGCTGGCATCATGATTTTCTATCAGCTAACAGTTGCTTGACTCCTTTGATGTTTTTGGCGGTATGCCTATGTGACTCATCTTGGTGGCCTGAGGGTTAATGACATCGCAACTCACTCGGCCAATCAACATCCAGCCCTTCTGGAGATATCCTGGTTAAATATTAAATCACCACTAGCCAATCACTTTCTTCAAAGGGGTTGTCATAAGGATCCTGTGATGCCTACTTAAGAAATTGAAAAACTTACAAGAGGAGGTTGAAAATTTTTACCTTCAGGGCACATTGTCATTCCTGGCCTTATGGGAAGTGAAAACATTCCGGATTCAAACCTAATTATTACCCATGATTCCAGAGACAACAAATTCACAACTGCATCCAGCTACTAAATGCCAAGGCCCAAGAAACTCTTCATTCAAATACAACAGCAATGTGAGAAGGCCCCTTTTGAAGTGAAGTATTGTTTCTCTTCTTACTATTCCATTTAGAACTACTTCAGTATTTACTCTTTTTAAGTAAATTAAGAATATTGTATTTACTCTTAAAATGCCTTCGTTTACATGTGTTCAGGAACTTACCTGTTTTCATAACAAATTTTATATCTACCTTGATAATATTGGTTTTCTTGGAAAGAGTTTTTTACTGCCTCAAGGTTAATTTGATTTATGTTATTTGTAATGGAAAATATAATAAAGTTTGTCTTTTTGTGCATGGATGCAATATTTTTCCCTTATTTCATATTCTTATTTTCAGCTAAAAAGGTCATTTTCAGCACACTAACATTGTTTAGGCCTGGGAAAACCAATTACATATTTTTTGCAATAAACATTTTATAATTCTTGGCCCGTGTCACCTGTGTCATGCATGTTACTTGTTATTCTCATCATGGTTTTCTGATGCAGGATTTATTTTAATAATTTGCCCCCCAATAATAGCAACATTTTTTGGTCTTTGTTACATGATGTCACTTAAGTAGCAAAGTATAATTTGACGTATGAAGAGGTTTTTACAATATGCTAATGCATACATCATCCTTTGGAAATTTAAACATGATTCTGAAATTTACTCTTGCTAGCATAATCCTGTTATTTAGCACCCTGCCATTTGTGACTTTTCTGAGGTTTTTAAATTAACTATTACAGATTCTTTAAACAAGAGAAAGTTTTTTTAACAAACTGTTTCAGATGAAACAGCTATGATAACAAATGAGCCAGGTCACTTATTAAATTTGATTATGCAACATAGATCAATGTTCCAATATTACTACATGTTTTATACAACATTCAAAGAGTTAAGATATTTCCCAAGTAATAACATTTTTCTTTTTTGTTTCCAGTTTTCCTGTTTTCTGTTAAAGAGAAACTCAACTACCTTGACTTTTATGAAAAGTTTTCAGATGAATCAACATGTAGCATCTGTGCCCAATTTCTGGCACTTCTTAGCTGGAATCTTTCTTTACCTTTTCTGACCAAGAAGCTTACATAATATTAAAAAGGAAGGAATTGTGGAGGGGAGACAAACAAGAGGAGGAGGAAAGGTAGGAGTTTAAGAAAAAAATGTCAGAAAAATTATATGAAAATATATGATAAAGAGAAGGAAATGGAAGAAAGCCAGGCTTAGTGGCTGGATATCAAGAAAGAAGTGAAAGGTTGGTAGGGATGTAAAAATAAAAAAATTTTAACATTAAAATGAATAAATGAGAGAGAGAAAGAAAGAGAGAGAAAAAACAAAATATTTGTGCATTTCTTTTTCTTTATTTCACACATAAAACTAATACATGTTTGTATAACATTTAAATAAAAACAAGGACACACTAAAGTTTGGAAGGGATAAGGGAGAGAATGAGAAGATACAAGAAAGAATGAGAGAATAGTAGTGGCATGAGAGAATGGATAATCCTACTTGTTAACACCTGAATTTTCATGGATACAGTTAATCACAATTGGATTCCTGCATAAATTAAAATCTGTCTAAAGCTCAATATAAATATGGAAGTAAAAGTTTTAAAAAACTTTTTTCAAAAGCAAATAAGTACATGCCATTTTAAGGTTTGCACACACACACACACACACACACACACACACACACACACACACACACACACACACACACACACAAATGATGTCTGTCATACTGTGATGGTTAGATTAATCTGTTAGTGTAGAGAGTTAGATCCTCACTAGGTGACTCACTATCGTGGCTTTGTATTAGAGTTTATTAAACCTAGTAGTAAAGTAAGTAACAGAAACCATTTTTAAGTCAACTTTTTGTCAGTGTTTATATCATTTTTGGAGGCCGCTGTAGATATTTTTTTTTTTAAATCCCTGACCCAAATATTTCTAGCAACTTGATTCTACAGAAACTAATAATGAGAAGAAACAAAACAAAGTTCCATTTGTTGATTCCTTACACTAACATCTAAAACAAGATTGTACATGCAACAAACACAAATCCCTCCTGCAGCTTAACAAAAAATTTAATTCGGCTGGTGTTCAAATATTCCAGATCAGAAGAACCAAATACCTCATAAATTGACATAATCAAAAATGCTTTAGGCATTGTTAAAATCCTTCAAAGTATAGCAAATCATTTTTCCATTTCTCAAGTCATATTGATGCAATAATAAGAACAATTGAACTGAAAACAAACTGCCTTACTTTTACAGCGTAAATTTATACCATAACATTCCAAAGATGTAGTAAAAAATCTAATGTAAATTCAATGAAAACATGTCTGTGAAATAGTTTTTTTGTTTTTTTTTAAATTGGTATCATCCAATGCAAAGCAGTAAAGCCACTAAGACACGAGGGTTTACAGGGTGTGGAAGAATTAGGAAAAGAAACATTAATAATGAGCAGGAAGAGGAAAGAGTAATCAGGAGGACAGTAGATAGCGATTGCATTTAAATTTTTGAAGATTAAAGTTAGCTGGAAAGTCTGAATTTAGAAGAGTTCCACAAGCAAGAAGTGTGAGAAAAGAAACTGTTTTTACAGTTTTTTTAGAATTTACAGTTACATCTAGCCAGCTTAACTGATGAGATCTTGATGCCAGTCTAGTACTGCACTTAAATTCAAAATATCTAGGTACCATAACGAAGAGCGATATCTATTTGTATAATGAAATACAAAGTGTGGCACAAGGCCAAAATGAGGAATAGGAAAAAGGACGGTCTTCTTCTGTCTTAACTTTAAACTTAGCTAGCCACAAACACTGACCCAGACATACAACAATATTCCTTACATCGAAACACATTCTTACTTACCTTTCTTACTACACCCACCACAATACCGCAATGTCTCTATGAAAGTCCTAACTAGTCCCCATATGTACAATTCATTGTCTGTAGGGGGCAGGGAGGAGAATAAAACAACAATTTAAAAAAATAAACCCCAATAACAAAAGAACCATAAAAGTATTTAATATATTTTTAATATAAAGTATTTATAGAAAATGCACAAAAGGCAACCTTACTGCGGTGGGAAAGTAAGTGGAGCTGTGCAGCCAGATCAGGGCCAATAATATTGCTGATTCTTCTTTGGATCTTATCAAAGAGCTCAAAGTAAATAACAGGCTCTATTTTTTGAAAAATGAAAATAGCAAAAGAAAACTAAACTGTAGAAAAATTGTGTATTTGAAACTGATACAAAGTATTTTCCAAATGAAGGTTCTATTAAAGTTGACCTTTTTCTCTTTCATTTATGGCCAATTAAAAATGTGATTTTCAGAATTCAATATCACAGCCACAATTCAGCATAATTAGGAAAGCCAACCTGATTGAAGTGTATGAAAAGAAATTAAGATAAAACGTTAATTATTACTTGTTTAGATTGAAAAGAAATTCTGATTAACAAAAAAAAAAAAATAGCAGCCCATACAATACATGCATACAAGACTTAGCAGACATTTTGTATATAATGATTCAATAAAAATGATTGTAGTCATTTTTATTGTCAACATTTATTCATGTGATAAAAGTAGTTGTTTAGACTATTGATGTCGTTCATTTTGTAAATAATCTCAACAACTATTCAATTAACAACGACTCAAATTACAGAAGTAATATCACAATAGTAAAAATACTCAACAAAAATGTTGGAGATGCAATAATTACAGAAAAACTCACTTTAATTTTATTTTGATTACTACATTCAGTTGCCTGAAATTACACAATTATATGAAACTTGAGATCAACCAGGACTTCAAATAACTTCATCTATTGAGTAAATAATCGTAGCGTCTTTTCTTTGTGTCCTGTTATAAGAAGCAGAGTCATACAAAATAACTTTCTCGTTAAGGTGCCCCAAATAATTAACTGCAAGATCAATTAGTGGTTTTATTTCAGAAGAAAAATTCTTAGTATATGTTGTAAACAAGTGCCTTCATCGTTGAGAAGCCAACACAGAATTAGGTCCAAAAGGATGTGTGCTGATCAAATGAAGAGATCAAAAGATGGCATTGAAAAGAATTAAGTTCCATTGTTGTCAACTTCTGAACAATTTAGTTGAATGTATTTATAATAATCTTCTTACACAAAGAGATGCATGTTAGAGATACTAATCATATTGTATTCACCTATGAAAATATGTATTGAACTTAACTCTTTACCTGTTAACACAGTTATTTTTAATATAATCCATTCTGTAACAGGTGAGAGGAGGTCTTCATAGAAACAGTAAGACTTGTGAATAAAGATCCCTTATGATTTTATATATACCTATATATGGCGTTCTTTCTCTCTCGTCACAGAGACAAATGTGGACTCAGTAAAATAAAGAGGTGATTAATTTCTATGGACATGCATGTGTCTCCTGAGGCCTGTAGGTATTTTGCAAACTTTTAGACAGCTGGAATATGTGGTGGAGCCATTTCGCTTGAGTAGTTGAGGATCAATTGCCATATGTTTCTGTGAGTTGACAGAAAGTACTGCTTTACTGCCTGCAACAAAGCTACGGTGGCAGGTAAGGCTATCCTTGAGAGGAGAAGAATGCTGCCAACTTTCTTAATATTTGCACACAGCTGATCCCAATATTCAAGTCGGCCTCACTCAAACCTTGGTATAGAGGAGAAGTAAGACATGCAACAAGTCCTTCACTCCGACGCTTTGTTTTCTCAGGAAGAAAAAGGGGGATACTGCATCATTTCAGTTTGTCTTTGAAATGCAATAGTGGCCTTCCAATTGACCCACTTGTTAGAAGCTGGCCAAAGAGAAGTAGTTTTGGAAGTCTTATCGCTTATACAAGAAGGATGTTTTGCCCACCAGAGTTGGATTTTCATTAGAATGGCTTCAAACCTATCAGAACATAACTGTTTCTAATGCAATCACACAGCTTCCTGTTGCAGATGGTATGTAGACAATGTATATGGAAGGCATCAAGTTGATTGATATGTTGTCAGTAAAAAGTTCAAGATTCTGCTCATATATATATATGGATTTTTTTAATCTGACATTATTTCTTATAATATAAACATTACTTTTAGTAGGTCATGAGTTGACGTCTTTTTTTAAAATTTTCTTGAACACTGAAATTGCTATCAACTGGTCTAGATCGAGAAGTCCTACTAAAGAAAAATATGTCCCATGACAGGAATAAAAGCAGTATCCCTTTTTTTACATCAGGAAACCCACTTCGATAGCTGAAGTGTGCCATTACCAATTTGGCCATAGGAAGTCATCATGATACAGCAAAAGTCAATTAATTACCTATTTAAAAAGATGCTACTCTTCAAAGTTTTATGACTTCAGCATATGTAGAGAATAAGATTAAATTAAAATATATCTGTAAAGAGAATATGAATAAAAACTAAAAAACTTTTCTTAGTCGACACATTTCATGCATTGATGGAGTTTATCAAGGCTTAAAATTTAAAATTCTGAAAAACTAACATTTTTACTTCTGTTTATAATTCTTGCAAAATAAAATCCTTACATTTGCCTTGATAAAGTCTATCAGAGGATAAAACTTGTTGCTAAAGAATAGTCTTCCTTTTGTCTTTATATATATATATATATATATATATATATATATATATATATATATTACACACACACACAAATGAAATGAGAACGAATCAAATATAAATTCAAACGTTCACAACATTAATTTAAAATAGGGCTCAATACGATAATAGAGCAGTATTCTTTATTATAGGAGATTACATTCGAACATATGTAAGACTGTTGCATAAATGCATTCATGTTTCAATGTGTGTGTGTGTGTATATATATATATATATATATATATATATAAAAAGAGGTGTTGAAAAGTTATTAGCCAAAGCAAGAATGGATTGGTCAGATGGTACAAAGTTTATATTGCATACACACACAAAAGGAAGCTTAAAATTGAATTACATAGTTGTAAATAATTCAAAAGAAAAGAAAAGATTGTTATTAAATAATCTTTTGTTGGTGCATTTGATCACAACAGTTTTCTATCAATTATTCCATTGCACACAGGCACACACATCTCTTGCTTTTTATCGGCTCATTAAGAAATTTTCTAATAACTTCTCATCAGCTTTAAGGATACTTTATTACTGAGTTTTAGTCCTTTTCAGTAAAAGTTAAAATTCTAACATTGAAAAATCAAAAAGTAAAGAACATGTCAGAGGTTAGGAATGAACGCAAGCATAATTGACACAACAGGGCTATTATACATTAGCATCACTAACAAAATATATTGGTTTTAACAAAAATCAAATGGAGCATTTCATCATATTCAATCATATTCAATCATATTCAATATACCAAACCAAGTATAGTCTCTCTCTATATGTGTCTGTGTTTAAAGTGGAACTGCTTCTTAATCAAAGTGAATGACAATTTTTTAACTGAAACACATAATCTTACAAATTTTGTTTTCAGTATTTCACTTGATCTTTGCTGTTTTCATTTAAATTGTGACGACCAACATTGTAAAATACTGATAGAAAAAAAAGCAATGCATTGTTTCACTCCTTTTCAAATTTTCATTATTAATTTTTTTTTTATAGCCTATGCAAACTTTTTATGAACTTATAGACAAAAAAAGGTCACGAGAGAATGTAATGACTGAATAAAGACAACCGAATAGTTTGTTTTTTTTTCAAAAAAAATAAACTTTTTCATTAAATGAGAAAGAATTAAAAAAGAATTAAGTCTTGGTTAAAAAAAAAAAATATTTGAAAACTTAAGTGTCAGGAGTCACAGAAGACAACTAGTCCCTAACCCATCCAATACAGTGGATTCATTTTCAATTACTTTTTTTTAGCTAACTGGCAAATACATTTGTTGATTTTTTGTTTGTTTATGACCAAGAGGCATATTTCCCCAATGAAGACAAAATAAGTTCATTTGGCTGAGATAATTACCCATTTTCAAATGGCACTAAAAATCATTTTTTCACCCCTCCCTACAAAAAAAAAAACAACAAAAGATTTCAAAATGTTTATTTTCAAACAGAAAGAACTTTTTTATTTGGTGACAGATTCCCCATTTTGCTTTTCACTGAACTAAGAAAAGTGGATGACAAAGTCAATTATCAAAAAAAAAAAAATTAGATGTCAGTTTTTATACTGCAATAATTAAATTTTGTACCCGAAAAAATTTAAACAAAGTCAGTTTCCATCATTTTGCATAATGACATTTTTACTGTATTTTACAATAAAATGTTTTGCTTTTTTTTTACTCATAGCCTTAAAATTATTTATTAAACTTTATTTAGTCTGGCACAAGGCCACAATTGTAGAGTTTCCTGTTCCGTGGTTAACCAGCTTATACCTTTTTTTCTTTTTTTTACCATTTGTTTGTTTCAGTCCGATCAAATACAACATCCATCTGAGGAAGGCCACAATTGACTGAAACTTGTTGATTTATTTTATTGATCACGATGAGAATAAAGCGGGAAAGAGTTTCTTTATTTTTTTATCATCGTATTACTACTGAGTTAGAACGATAAACTAAAACACTTGAAGAAGACTGTTGTGTCAACCAAGATGAGTCCGAAGGGAAAGGAATAATACTGTTATGAAATCCAACAGATAGTTAAAGTTAAGTTACACTTAAAATAAATATTGTTCAGGGTCGGATTATGACCCAAACAAAAGCTAATTAAATTAATTATTATGCCCTCCTCTCCGGACGGGAACACCCTCTCTAAATGCCTCCTCACCCAGCCCGAATGTTTTTGACTCGTGATATATTAGCGAGATTTAGTTTTAAGTAAAATATTTGCAAGTTCTTTAAGTTAGAACTGCTATCTTTTTTTGTCAGTAAAAAAAATATTCAAGAGAAATACCATTATTCTACTCTAATTGCAAACCAAATTTAACACATTTCCACACAGCAGTAGTAAAAAAACAAACAAAAAAAAATTACGACTAAATTAACAATCAAAATAGGAGTTTCATTTTTCAGTTTATGAAACTAAAAGTTATCTACAAAATTAAAATCACTGCTTAAAAGAAAAGAAAAAAAATAAGATTTTTAACATTAACCCAAAAATAAAATCAAACATGTTTTAAAAAAACTAAAACACAATGTCACAAAGTGGAAAAAACTAAAACTTTCTTTTCCTTGCTTTGATTCTCCTACATTATGAATTTGTATGAAACTAGTCTAGAAGTTGTTATATAACAAATAACACCTAGAAAATAAAAAATTAAGATCATTGCTTTATTTATAAAATCTTGGGGTACCCTAGAGTGCCTCCTCCTCTCTAGATTCAGCCTAGAGAGAAGGAGGAACTCTAGTTAATAATCCGACCCTGTTCATATATCCAATATTTCCTTCCTTTAATTGAAGTCATCAGTTATCAAACTTTAAAAAGAAAATTACGTAAAAAAAAATTTAAAAAAAAAATCAATAGTGAAGAAAATAAATGAAAAAAACAAAAAAAAGGTTGTGTTTAAAAATTGGGTGGAAAGTTTCTTTACTCCTTTTTTAACTTATTACAAATATTTCAAAAAGCGTCAGCAGGTGATTTTATTAAAAAAAAAGAAAAAAAATGAAGGAAAGTTACCAGGCTTTCTTTAATCTTTGCAATGCATCACATTTTTTTTTTAGTCACACGCCCATTAACATTTTTAAAATTAACAAGTTGGGACTGAGATCAACAATCGCAAATAGATTCCCAATATTTCAATGTTAAAGAATTCCCACAAATTTGTTAAAAAATAAACTCAACAATTCACATCACTCAAGCAGATGATGTTTTCTTTTTGATTTAAAAAAAAAAAAAAGTAACACATTTTGAAATTTGAATGGATAGTTTTTCACTTTCAGTAATTTTAAAACTTTATTTAACATTTTTTACGGCAATTTTGAAAAATTTACAACTACGATGGAATTATAAAAAGCCAGGAGTGAATGGCCAACAACTTCTAATTAAAATTAATAAATTCAATTCAGACATTTAAAAAAATGTTTCCTGGAGGAACAGAAACCCGAAAATGTTAACTTTTTTTGTCTTAAATTGTCTTACTTAGCAGCTAGCTTCTTTTTTTTATTTAAAACTAAAAAGGTCAAATTGAGATGATTTCATTTATCTTTTATAATATCCATCAAAACTAAAAGGGAAAAAAATGTATTCATTTATTTAGGGGGAAATACAGTCGAAAATTAAAAGTTGTTTACAGAAAAAGGGGTTGACATCTGAGATGTCATCATTGCAAATATTCCAGATGGCACAGTTTTTTTTCCATAACAATCACATGATAACAGTCTCGACAATTTATTTTTTTTAAAACAAAACACAAGTAAATGCATTTTTAATATTCTTTCAGTTTTGTGAGGAGAGAAATCTAATTTCATAAACTAAAAAATACTTTTTTTTTTAGGGAGAAATACGTTCTTAAAGAAAAAAATTAAAATAAAAGTTTTTTTTCATTGTCACGGATCAACTAAAAAAGTGCAGAACTCTACATTGGAATCTAATCTAAAGATTCATCAAATTATTTCTTAAATGAAGAATTTTAATTTCATTATTATTAATTTTATCTAAATATTTCTTTCATTTATACTGCTTTTTTTAGTTTATCACAACGTTCGGGTCGTTACTTTCTTCTTTCTATGACCGTATCGAATAAAAAAAAAAAATAAATCGCAAAAGACAAAATTAATGTATTTATTAAATTTTTACTTTTATTTTTTGTCTTAAAGAAGAAAAGATAAATTTAAAAAATCGTATCAAATAATAATAATAATAATGTTGATAATCGAGAAATAAAAACCCATGGTGATATGTAGCTACTTACTATGAATTGATTATTTTCTGACATTGAGTCAAGAAGTAATTTCTACAAAAAAAAACCGGTAATGTATTTTTGGGGGAGTTTGATTCTTTTATTTTTTTTTTCAGATAGAAAATGGATTTCATCGATTTTATGAGCAGTACATCCGAGTGTTTTTTTTGTTTTGTTTTTTATTTATTATCATTTTTTTAAAAACTTTTTTTCAGTTATTTTTTTAAACATTTTTTTAGTTGAGATGAAGATTTTGCAGACAAGCATTTTCCTGGTTTCATTTTACCACAATAGGAAAACTATAACCAATCTTATTCCGTTTATAAAGTAAAAAAAAAGACTCGAACTATAAAAAAAATGAAATAATTCAAAATGCTATTGTAATTTCTTTAATTATAAAAAAAATATAAGAAGAGTTTGTTAAAAAGAAGTAATTGTTGCGGTGTCATGTGTAGAGGTCAGAGTTGTTGTTGGTGTTGATTGTTACACAATCAACTCACATAGTAATCAACACAAGTCATTAAATGTGTGTCTATTTTATCATTCTTTTTTTTATTGTTTATTGAAAGAAATTCTGGACGAATGAAAAACAAAGAAAAGTTCAGCAGTTTGTACAAATTATGAAAAAATTTAATTGAAACTTTCGATCTTGGCTAAAATCAAAAATATACATTGAGGAAATACAATCGAAAATAAAATTATTGAGAGTAGAGACAATAGTGTTAATTAAATTCATCAATAAGGTTTCAAATAAAAATATACTAAAAATCTTTTTTCTTTTCTTTCTTTTTGTATTTTTACACACGAATCAGAATATATATTTTTTTACCAGTGTCAACAATTACTTCAACGTTTTCAATTTTTGCCACAACTTTTTAAATTTTAATGAAAACTTGAAAAAAATGTGTCATCATTATTTGTGGTAATATTAGATTTTTAAACTTAAACAAAAAGAATAAAAAACGGTTCCATCGCATTTGCAGCAAATGATTTGCTAAATAGATTTGAAAAGAAATAAAGAAAAATAATTTTAACTTTTTAACTTTTTAAGTAAAATTTATTTCCTAAAAATGAAAACATTCTCTATAAAATTTCACTTGACCAAATGCTGAGATTTTTATTAAAAAAAAAGAAAATAGTTCTTAAATGAACTGACTTTAAAAATACTTAATTTTCAAATTAAAAAGAAATTCAATATGAATGATGATCAAGCAAGACAAGATCATAAATTACAGAAAGAAGTTTATTTTTAAATAAAGGCCGTAAATAATTGATGCTTAGTACTTGGCACTTTTCAAATACATATCTTTAAACTAGTAAATGCGATCCATCAAGTAAACCACAATAATAATAAGGATTTGTTTGAGGTTCGTTAACTCTTTTTTTTTTTTTTTACCAACATCAACACTACAACAGGATCACCTTCGTTATTTCCTCTCTCCACAATAATGGACATCCCATCCCTATTAGTGGACATCGCTCAGAGTTATCTAATAATATCTTAAATAAAAACCATAGAAAAAGAAACATAAATCAGCATCATTTTTAACTTTAAAATAAGGGGTCCCAACTTTTAAAATAAAAAAAAAAGTTATTTGTTTTGTGTACAAGCTGTGATGCGATCACGTGACCTAACACTTTCGCTTTTTAATTAAGAAGATTAAAAATAAGTTTTAATAAAATAATAATAAAAAAACACTATCAAACTTAAATTGTAGCGAACAATAATAAATTTATATTTGCTCTTAAGAAGTTGTTTCTAGTAACTTCTTTTTATCACAATCTAACTAAAGACAAAATTTAAAAAGTAATGAATGACTGTGACAATTTGAAAATTGAAAGTATTGATGAAGTGTTTAGTTAAAAGTTTTAAATAAACTATTATTCACCTATACACAGGTAGGTAGGATAATAAGTAACTATCATTTTTTTATCTTAATTCACGACAAAACGCAACTTTGACATTTAAGGAAAAATTAAACCCAATAAAAAAAAAGCTATCAGACAAATGAAATTACACTAGTAGTCGCACTGACTAGAAACCGTAAACGTTCGGTTATATATTGATATTGGATGATTTCACAATGACCACAACTGACAAAGAAAAATTGTAAGTGTCTCATGAAGATTACACTGCGGACATTAATAAGAAAAGAAATAATACTGACTCCAAATTCGTCAAGCACAAAATAAAATAATGATGATAATGACAACATTAACAACAACCAAATGTTACAATTTTAGAGTATTTGTTTTTGATAAAGTTACACTAGACAACAAACAACTTACCCTTTCGTATCTTATCCGTTCTTGGGCCTTCTCCAACTTTTCGGCTTCCAGTCTACTGATCGTATAACGAAGGTCCCCAATCTCTGTGTTCTCTTGCTCATATCGGAAAGCAAGGGCCTCCAAGAGTTCCAGGGATCGAACCACTTTGTGCATAAGCCCCGTGACAGCCTCTGAGCCATAACAATCAATTAGCTTCTCTAATTCTTTGCCAATTCCGGAGGCCTGATCGTAGACCTCGGTCACCGAGATGACGAATCCGCCGCCACCCATGTCAGTCTCGCTTGGTACCAAAACCTGTTCATCTGTCATCCTGATTCTTCGAATGGCCTCTATCATACAAGAGGAATCCATATGTGTTTTTACTCACTTTGGAGGTGGGGGGGCGTCCTCCACTCCACCACCCTAAAAAGAGTTGTGAGGAGTTGGGTCAATTGGTATAGATTACAGTTCTTTCGTTTTAAATTAAAAAAATATATACAAGTCCACTGCTACTAAAGGTCTCAACACTCCGGCTGCTAACACTGAACTCACTTTTTTTCCTTCTTCTTTTCCTCCTACTACGTTAGTCATTCATTATTACAAGTCAGTTAACTATCACTCCCACTCCGTTTATAATCTCTACTCACACTCTTCTTCTACTCTTTCTTATTACTTACCTCCTACTCATTTATCATGTGATTCAACGCAATAAATGTGCGTCACTTCCGTTTAAAAGCGCAACTGTCGTGTATTTGTATATGGCGCTTTTCCTAGCAGGTTGTCGTTACGGTTATGACTAGACTTTTTTTTGGTTATATCGATGTATGATAAAATTTTTTAATTATATTTAATTTTTTTTTTTAATTATATTTACAATGAAAAGAATCATACAGAGAGCAATGTCTGTTATTTTTCTTTCATTTTTACCTGAATTAAGATGACGCCATTTTGCCAACTTAATTCTAAAAATCTTTTCTTCGTAAAAAATTTCAGTTACCGAACACCACCTACTTGCCGAACATAATGCCAATGAAATTATTTATGTTTTTGCTTTCATAGTATAAAAATAATTCTTTTTTTCTTTTTGCAAGCTCCTTGTCGTCTGCTCATTTCACAGCGCGAATTTCAACCTCCTGCCTTTCGGCATTTTACTTTTTTATGGTTGATAATTTGATGAAATTTAATTTATGAAATACTAGTGTTTAAAAATAGGAAAACAGAAACTGTCGATATCCTTATGATTTCGTCTTGTGTAGCTTCATATTTCCCGGATTTAAGTGTGAATTCAAATGAATAGAATTGTAAAACGTACATTTTTAAAAAAAAATTTACAGCTTGGCTTAGTTCTGTGTCTTTTAATTTTAAATATAAATTTGTTCGGTTGATTTTCTTTTAACCACACGTCAAATCTACTAGAAGTCTAAAAATCTCTCACAAAATATCCTAAAAGCTTTCTCCAAATTTGGCTTACAAAGTTATATTTTCCAATTTTGAAGCAATTTTTAATGCACAAAAATAAATTAAACCAAATAAAAATAATCCACTTTTAACTTTAAAAATAAGACAGTCAGGTTTTGGTATGACCTTAACTGCACATTAAGAAGGGTGCAAGGTTTTATTATTAAAATGTGGATATGAACTATGAAGTGAGAAGTCTGAATATTTTTTTAACGTTGTTCAACATTCATTGAAAATGTTTACAAAAGGATTTTGCAAGCATTTTCAGTTTATACATACCAGGAAAATGGTTAGCACAAGGTAGCTTAAATAGTTTTAATCTCAAATCTTTAAACCACAGAATACCTGGCTTAGATATTTTTTAGGTGATTCACAACACCATTCTATCAATGATGACAAGGTGGCTGGAAAACTCTCAAATATTGCCAGTAAAAAATGGCCTCTTCTATTGAATTCTTTAAAGATTGTTTAATGTTTACTTATATCATCTAAAGTTGTCTCTAAAGCAATCATGAACCTAAACATTGGATATGAGTTTTCTATAGTAAAGATTCAGGTATAATATTTAATTCTTCTCTAGTGATGCACACTCTAGTACCCATTAAAATAGTATCTACCTCTGTTAATTGATGGAACCACCAGGACTTCTTATTTCATTCATTGCAGTAACTTTTCTGCAATTTCAAGCAAGATATCATTAAGAATCTAAAAGGGAACATCACAATCAAAAATGAAGAAAATATGAGGTTCATAGCCTTATTTTGTACATTGAATATTGGTGCTACATCAGGCTTAGTGCTTCTGCTATGTATCTAGAAATTCTTGACAGAATCCAAGGAAGAACCTGCAGTGTTATCAGACCTGACCTGGCATCTCAGTTTCTGTCTCTCTGCTTTCAATAACTTTTTCTCAGTATCTTTCATCCTCAGCAACCCCTTGCATCTTAGTGTCTTTATTACCTTGATTTAGGTGAAATGGTTTTAAAAAACAAACAAGTGAATTATTAATTTTTGTAAGAAATGTCCAAATTTGGACTCCAAGAGTTCTGTGACTAGAAGGTTAATTAAATTAAAGAAAAACTTAAAAAATAATAAAATAATAAAAAAATTAGTCTCAGTAAAACGCTGCTGACATCATGAGTTTAGTCTTTAAGTATTCCTCTATTGTGGCTTTGCTAAACTTAGTAAATATATACAAGAAGATTGTGAAAACAGATTTTTTAAATAAAATTTCTTTTTCCATTTTCTTTTTGATAATGTATTGGTTGGCTGGCTAGTTGGTTGATTGGTTGGCTGGTTGGTTAGTTGATTGGTTGGCTGGTTGTTTGGCTGTCTAGTTGGTTGATTGGTTTGCTAGTTGATTAGCTGATTGTTTGGTTGGCTAGTTGGTTGATTGGTTGGCTAGTTGGTTGGTTAGTTGATTGGTTTGTTGGTTGTTTGGCTGGCTAATTGGTTGGTTGGCTGGCTAGTTGGTTGATTGGTTTGCTAGTTGATTAGCTGATTGGTTGACTGGTTGTTTGGCTGGCTAGTTGGTTGATTGGTTGGCTAGTTGGTTGGTTTGCTGGTTGTTTGGCTGGATAGTTGGTTAGTTGATTGGTTGGCTGGCTAGTTGGTTGATTAGTTGGCTAGTTAGTTGGTTAGTTTGTTTAGCTCGATAGTTGGTTGGTTGGTTGGTCTCATGGGTGAGTCCTTTATGGCATTTCAAAAGCAAGAGAAATTATTTGGTAGTACGTTTTTTCTTCTCTTTTTTTGGTTTATTTCAAGCAATATGAGGCAGGCAATAATGGAATTCATACAGAAGAATGCCTGACTTGTTAACTCCCTTTTGTTCCTTGTATTGATTTTACTTGTAAAATATAAACTGCTAGGAAGACAACTTTACATTCAAGGTAGATTTTTATACTAAGCTGAGTTGGACTAGGCTGGAGGAAGATTGTGTGACACAATTTTTTAAATTGGGAAAAGGCTGCCTGCCTTGAAAATTTGCAATCAAACTTTTTATGTTGACGACAAGTACCAATGAGCTGGTACTATCGAGCCCAAGTATTGAAATTAACAAGTTCTATACCAAGATTGACTGATAATTGATATCTCACCAAATTTATGAATTATTGCTTCAATCCATTAGACAGACTCAACAAAATAATCAGTGAGTAATACTAAACAAAACAATCAGTGAGTAATACTAAACAAAATAATCAGTGAGTACTACTAAACAAAATAATAAGTGAGTAATACTAAACAAAATAATCAGTGAGTAATACTAAACAAAATAATAAGTGAGTAATACTAAACAAAATAATCAGTGAGTAATACTAAACAAAATAATAATTGAGTAATACTAAACAAAATAATAAATGTGTAATACTAAACAAAATAATCAGTGAGTAATACTAAACAAAATAATCAGTGAGTAATACTAAACAAAATAATAATTGAGTAATACTAAACAAAATAATCAGTGAGTAATACTAAACAAAATAATAAATGAGTAATACTAAACAAAATAATAAATGAGTAATACTAAACAAAATAATAAATGAGTAATACTAAACAAAATAATAAATGAGTAATACTAAAAATAATCAGTGAGTAATACTAAACAAAACAATAAATGAGTAATACTAAACAAAATAATAATTGAGTAAGACTAAACAAAATAATAATTGAGTAATACTAAACAAAATAATAAGTGAGTAATACTAAACAAAATAATAAATGAGTAATATTAAACAAAATAATCAGTAATTAATACGAAACAAAATAATCAGTAATACTAAACAAAATAATAAATGAGTAATACTAAAAATAATCAGTGAGTAATACTAAACAAAACAATAAATGAGTAATACTAAACAAAATAATAATTGAGTAATACTAAACAAAATAATAAGTGAGTAATACTAAACAAAATAATAAATGAGTAATACTAAACAAAATAATAAATGTGTAATACTAAACAAAATAATCAGTGAGTAATACTAAACAAAATAATCAGTGAGTAATACTAAACAAAACAATAAATGAGTAATACTAAACAAAATAATAATTGAGTAATACTAAACAAAATAATAAATGAGTAATACTAAACAAAATAATCAGTGAGTAATACTAAACAAAATAATCAGTAATTAATACGAAACAAAATAATCAGTGAGTAATACTAAACAAAATAATAAATGAGTAATACTAAAAAAATAATCAGTGAGTAATACTAAACAAAATAATAAATGAGTAATACTAAACAAAATAATCAGTGAGTAATACTAAACAAAATAATAAATGAGTAATACTAAACAAAATAATCAGTAATTAATACGAAACAAAATAATCAGTAATACTAAACAAAATAATCAGTGAGTAATACTAAACAAAATAATAAATGAGTAATACTAAAAAAATAATCAGTGAGTAATACTAAACAAAATAATAAATGAGTAATACTAAACAAAATAATCAGTGAGTAATACTAAACAAAATAATCAGTGAGTAATACTAAACAAAACAATAAATGAGTAATACTAAACAAAATAATCAGTGAGTAATACTAAACAAAATAATAAATGAGTAATACTAAACAAAATAATAAATGAGTAATACTAAACAAAATAATAAATGAGTAATACTAAACAAAATAATCAGTGAGTAATACTAAACAAAATAATAAATGAGTAATACTATACAAAATAATCAGTAATTAATACTAAACAAAATAATCAGTGAGTAATACTAAACAAAATAATAAGTGAGTAATACTAAACAAAATAATAAATGAGTAATACTAAACAAAATAATCAGTAATTAATACTAAACAAAATAATCAGTGAGTAATACTAAACAAAATAATAAATGAGTAATACTAAAAAATAATCAGTGAGTAATACTAAACAAAACAATAAATGAGTAATACTAAACAAAAAAATAAATGAGTAATACTAAACAAAATAATCAGTGAGTAATACTAAACAAAATAATCAGTGAGTAATACTAAACAAAATAATAAATGAGTAATACTAAACAAAATAATAAATGAGTAATACTAAACAAAATGATCAGTGAGTAATACTAAACAAAATAATCAGTGAGTAATACTAAACAAAATAATAAATGAGTAATACTAAACAAAATAATAAATGAGTAATACTAAACAAAATGATCAGTGAGTAATACTAAACAAAACAATAAATGAGTAATACTAAACAAAATAATAATTGAGTAATACTAAACAAAATAATCAGTGAGTAATACTAAACAAAATAATAAATGAGTAATACTAAACAAAATAATAAATGAGTAATACTAAAAATAATCAGTGAGTAATACTAAACAAAATAATAAGTGAGTAATACTAAACAAAATAATCAGTGAGTAATACTAAACAAAATAATAAATGAGTAATACTAAACAAAATAATAAATGAGTAATACTAAAAATAATCAGTGAGTAATACTAAACAAAATAATAAATGAGTAATACTAAACAAAATAATAAATGAGTAATACTAAAAATAATCAGTGAGTAATACTAAACAAAATAATAAATGAGTAATACTAAACAAAATAATAAAGGAGTAATACTAAACAAAATGATCAGTGAGTAATACTAAACAAAACAATAAATGAGTAATACTAAACAAAATAATAATTGAGTAATACTAAACAAAATAATAAATGAGTAATACTAAACAAAATAATAAATGTGTAATACTAAACAAAATAATCAGTGAGTAATACTAAACAAAATAATCAGTGAGTAATACTAAACAAAACAATAAATGAGTAATACTAAACAAAATAATAATTGAGTAATACTAAACAAAATAATAATTGAGTAATACTAAACAAAATAATAAATGAGTAATACTAAAAATAATAGTGTGAGTAATACTAATCAAAATAATCAGTGAGTAATACTAAACAAAATAATAAGTGAGTAATACTAAACAAAATAATAAATGAGTAATACTAAACAAAATAATCAGTAATTAATACGAAACAAAATAATCAGTGAGTAATACTAAACAAAATAATAAATGAGTAATACTAAAAAAATAATCAGTGAGTAATACTAAACAAAATAATAAATGAGTAATACTAAACAAAATAATCAGTGAGTAATACTAAACAAAATAATAAGTGAGTAATACTAAACAAAATAATAAATGAGTAATACTAAACAAAATAATCAGTAATTAATACGAAACAAAATAATCAGTAATACTAAACAAAATAATCAGTGAGTAATACTAAACAAAATAATAAATGAGTAATACTAAAAAAATAATCAGTGAGTAATACTAAACAAAATAATAAATGAGTAATACTAAACAAAATAATCAGTGAGTAATACTAAACAAAATAATCAGTGAGTAATACTAAACAAAACAATAAATGAGTAATACTAAACAAAATAAACAGTGAGTAATACTAAACAAAATAATAAATGAGTAATACTAAACAAAATAATAAATGAGTAATACTAAACAAAATAATCAGTGAGTAATACTAAACAAAATAATAAATGTGTAATACTAAAAATAATCAGTGAGTAATACTAAACAAAACAATAAATGAGTAATACTAAACAAAATAATAATTGAGTAATACTAAACAAAATAATAAGTGAGTAATACTAAACAAAATAATAAATGAGTAATACTATACAAAATAATCAGTAATTAATACTAAACAAAATAATCAGTGAGTAATACTAAACAAAATAATAAGTGAGTAATACTAAACAAAATAATAAATGAGTAATACTAAACAAAATAATCAGTAATTAATACTAAACAAAATAATCAGTGAGTAATACTAAACAAAATAATAAATGAGTAATACTAAACAAAATAATAAATGAGTAATACTAAAAATAATCAGTGAGTAATACTAAACAAAATAATAAGTGAGTAATACTAAACAAAATAATAAATGAGTAATACTAAACAAAATAATAAATGAGTAATACTAAACAAAATAATAAATGTGTAATACTAAAAATAATCAGTGAGTAATACTAAACAAAATAATAAATGAGTAATACTAAACAAAATAATAAAGGAGTAATACTAAACAAAATAATCAGTGAGTAATACTAAACAAAATAATCAGTGAGTAATACTAAACAAAACAATAAATGAGTAATACTAAACAAAATAATAAATGAGTAATATTAAACAAAATAATCAGTAATTAATACGAAACAAAATAATCAGTAATACTAAACAAAATAATAAATGAGTAATACTAAAAATAATCAGTGAGTAATACTAAACAAAACAATAAATGAGTAATACTAAACAAAATAATAATTGAGTAATACTAAACAAAACAATAAATGAGTAATACTAAACAAAATAATAATTGAGTAATACTAAACAAAATAATAAATGAGTAATACTAAACAAAATAATCAGTGAGTAATACTAAACAAAATAATCAGTAATTAATACGAAACAAAATAATCAGTGAGTAATACTAAACAAAATAATCAGTGAGTAATACTAAACAAAATAATAAATGAGTAATACTAAAAAAATAATCAGTGAGTAATACTAAACAAAATAATAAATGAGTAATACTAAACAAAATAATCAGTGAGTAATACTAAACAAAATAATAAATGAGTAATACTAAACAAAATAATCAGTAATTAATACTAAACAAAATAATCAGTGAGTAATACTAAACAAAATAATAAGTGAGTAATACTAAACAAAATAATAAATGAGTAATACTAAACAAAATAATCAGTAATTAATACTAAACAAAATAATCAGTGAGTAATACTAAACAAAATAATAAATGAGTAATACTAAAAAATAATCAGTGAGTAATACTAAACAAAAAAATAAATGAGCAATACTAAACAAAATAATCAGTGAGTAATACTAAACAAAATAATCAGTGAGTAATACTAAACAAAACAATAAATGAGTAATACTAAACAAAAAAATAAATGAGTAATACTAAACAAAATAATCAGTGAGTAATACTAAACAAAATAATAAATGAGTAATACTAAACAAAATAATAAATGAGTAATACTAAACAAAATAATCAGTGAGTAATACTAAACAAAATAATCAGTGAGTAATACTAAACAAAACAATAAATGAGTAATACTAAACAAAATAATAATTGAGTAATACTAAACAAAATAATAATTGAGTAATACTAAACAAAATAATCAGTGAGTAATACTAAAAATAATCAGTGAGTAATACTAAACAAAATAATAAGTGAGTAATACTAAACAAAATAATCAGTGAGTAATACTAAACAAAATAATAAATGAGTAATACTAAACAAAATAATAAATGAGTAATACTAAACAAAATGATCAGTGAGTAATACTAAACAAAATAATCAGTGAGTAATACTAAACAAAACAATAAATGAGTAATACTAAACAAAAAAATAAATGAGTAATACTAAACAAAATAATCAGTGAGTAATACTAAACAAAATAATAAATGAGTAATACTAAACAAAATAATAAATGAGTAATACTAAACAAAATAATCAGTGAGTAATACTAAACAAAATAATCAGTGAGTAATACTAAACAAAACAATAAATGAGTAATACTAAACAAAATAATAATTGAGTAATACTAAACAAAATAATAATTGAGTAATACTAAACAAAATAATCAGTGAGTAATACTAAAAATAATCAGTGAGTAATACTAAACAAAATAATAAGTGAGTAATACTAAACAAAATAATCAGTGAGTAATACTAAACAAAATAATAAATGAGTAATACTAAACAAAATAATAAATGAGTAATACTAAACAAAATGATCAGTGAGTAATACTAAACAAAACAATAAATGAGTAATACTAAACAAAATAATAATTGAGTAATACTAAACAAAATAATCAGTGAGTAATACTAAACAAAATAATAAATGAGTAATACTAAACAAAATAATAAATGAGTAATACTAAAAATAATCAGTGAGTAATACTAAACAAAATAATAAGTGAGTAATACTAAACAAAATAATCAGTGAGTAATACTAAACAAAATAATAAATGAGTAATACTAAACAAAATAATAAATGAGTAATACTAAAAATAATCAGTGAGTAATACTAAACAAAATAATAAATGAGTAATACTAAACAAAATAATAAATGAGTAATACTAAAAATAATCAGTGAGTAATACTAAACAAAATAATAAATGAGTAATACTAAACAAAATAATAAAGGAGTAATACTAAACAAAATGATCAGTGAGTAATACTAAACAAAACAATAAATGAGTAATACTAAACAAAATAATAATTGAGTAATACTAAACAAAATAATAAATGAGTAATACTAAACAAAATAATAAATGTGTAATACTAAACAAAATAATCAGTGAGTAATACTAAACAAAATAATCAGTGAGTAATACTAAACAAAACAATAAATGAGTAATACTAAACAAAATAATAATTGAGTAATACTAAACAAAATAATAATTGAGTAATACTAAACAAAATAATAAATGAGTAATACTAAAAATAATAGTGTGAGTAATACTAATCAAAATAATCAGTGAGTAATACTAAACAAAATAATAAGTGAGTAATACTAAACAAAATAATAAATGAGTAATACTAAACAAAATAATCAGTAATTAATACGAAACAAAATAATCAGTGAGTAATACTAAACAAAATAATAAATGAGTAATACTAAAAAAATAATCAGTGAGTAATACTAAACAAAATAATAAATCAGTAATACTAAACAAAATAATCAGTGAGTAATACTAAACAAAATAATAAGTGAGTAATACTAAACAAAATAATAAATGAGTAATACTAAACAAAATAATCAGTAATTAATACGAAACAAAATAATCAGTAATACTAAACAAAATAATCAGTGAGTAATACTAAACAAAATAATAAATGAGTAATACTAAAAAAATAATCAGTGAGTAATACTAAACAAAATAATAAATGAGTAATACTAAACAAAATAATCAGTGAGTAATACTAAACAAAATAATCAGTGAGTAATACTAAACAAAACAATAAATGAGTAATACTAAACAAAATAATCAGTGAGTAATACTAAACAAAATAATAAATGAGTAATACTAAACAAAATAATAAATGAGTAATACTAAACAAAATAATCAGTGAGTAATACTAAACAAAATAATAAATGTGTAATACTAAAAATAATCAGTGAGTAATACTAAACAAAACAATAAATGAGTAATACTAAACAAAATAATAATTGAGTAATACTAAACAAAATAATAAGTGAGTAATACTAAACAAAATAATAAATGAGTAATACTATACAAAATAATCAGTAATTAATACTAAACAAAATAATCAGTAATACTAAACAAAATAATAAGTGAGTAATACTAAACAAAATAATAAATGAGTAATACTAAACAAAATAATCAGTAATTAATACTAAACAAAATAATCAGTGAGTAATACTAAACAAAATAATAAATGAGTAATACTAAACAAAATAATAAATGAGTAATACTAAAAATAATCAGTGAGTAATACTAAACAAAATAATAAGTGAGTAATACTAAACAAAATAATCAGTGAGTAATACTAAACAAAATAATAAATGAGTAATACTAAACAAAATAATAAATGAGTAATACTAAAAATAATCAGTGAGTAATACTAAACAAAATAATAAATGAGTAATACTAAACAAAATAATAAATGTGTAATACTAAAAATAATCAGTGAGTAATACTAAACAAAATAATAAATGAGTAATACTAAACAAAATAATAAAGGAGTAATACTAAACAAAATAATCAGTGAGTAATACTAAACAAAATAATCAGTGAGTAATACTAAACAAAACAATAAATGAGTAATACTAAACAAAATAATAATTGAGTAATACTAAACAAAATTATCAGTGAGTAATACTAAACAAAATAATAAGTAATACTAAACAAAATAATAAATGAGTAATACTAAACAAAATAATCAGTGAGTAATACTAAACAAAATAATAAGTGAGCAATACTAAACAAAATAATAAATGAGTAATACTAAACAAAACAATAAATGAGTAATATTAAACAAAATAATAATTGAGTAATACTAAACAAAATAATAAATGAGTAATACTAAAGAAAATAATAAATGAGTAATACTAAAGAAAATAATAAATGAGTAATACTAAAGAAAATAATCAGTGAATAATACTAAACAAAATAATCAGTGAATAATACTAAACAAAATAATAAATGAGTAATACTAAACAAAATAATCAGTGAGTAATACTAAACAAAATAATCATGTGAGTTATACTAAACAAAATAATCAGTGAGTAATACTAAACAAAATAATCAGTGAGTAATACTAAACAAAATAATCAGTGAGTAATACTAAACAAAATAATAAATGAGTAATACTAAACAAAATAATAAATGAGTAATACTAAAACTAATAAGTGAGTAATACTAAACAAAATAATAAGTGAGTAATACTAAACAAAATAATAAGTGAGTAATACTAAACAAAATAATAAATGAGTAATACTAAACAAAATAATAAATGAGTAATACTAAACAAAATAATCAGTGAGTAATACTAAACAAAACAATAAATGAGTAATACTAAACAAAATAATAATTGAGTAATACTAAACAAAATAATAATTGAGTAATACTAAACAAAATAATCAGTGAGTAATACTAAACAAAATAATAAATGAGTAATACTAAACAAAATAATAAATGAGTAATACTAAAAATAATCAGTGAGTAATACTAAAGAAAATAATAACTGAGTAATACTAAACATAATAATCAGTGAGTAATACTAAACAAAATAATAAATGAGTAATACTAAACAAAATAATAAGTGAGTAATACTAAACAAAATAATCAGTGAGTAATACTAAACAAAACAATAATTGAGTAATACTAAATAAAATTATCAGTGAGTAATACTAAACAAAATAATAAGTAATACTAAACAAAATAATAAATGAGTAATACTAAACAAAATAATCAGTGAGTAATACTAAACAAAATAATAAGTGAGCAATACTAAACAAAATAATAAATGAGTAATACTAAACAAAACAATAAATGAGTAATATTAAACAAAATAATAATTGAGTAATACTAAACAACATAATAAATGAGTAATACTAAAGAAAATAATAAATGAGTAATACTAAAGAAAATAATCAGTGAGTAATACTAAACAAAATAATCAGTGAATAATACTAAACAAAATAATAAATGAGTAATACTAAACAAAATAATCAGTGAGTAATACTAAACAAAATAATCAGTGAGTTATACTAAACAAAATAATCAGTGAGTAATACTAAACAAAATAATCAGTGAGTTATACTAAACAAAATAATCAGTGAGTAATACTAAACAAAATAATCAGTGAGTTATACTAAACAAAATAATCAGTGAGTTATACTAAACAAAATAATCAGTGAGTAATACTAAACAAAATAATCAGTGAGTTATACTAACCAAAATAATCAGTGAGTTGGCTTGACAGATCCCTGAGGAAGACCAGCTGGCACAAGGGTTGAAACATTGTGATAATAACAACAAAAATGAAGACATTTGTTCGAATGAAAATAATAACTTCTCATCCCAGAAATTTTCATTGTCTATTTTGTGTTTTATTAAAATGTGGCTCAGGAAGTTCAGAAATCTGAGTCAAATTTTGTATCAGGTTTTCCACTTAAATAAATTTGCTATTTATATTATTTATATATCCCTAGACATGGGCAGTGGAATGAAAAAAATCTACCCCTATAGATAGATAAGGGTTCAGTTCGAAATTCCTTGTAGGTTGCCTGGAATGTCATACACCTGATGAAGGCCAGAGGGCACAATTGCCGAAACATTATATGAACAACAAAGATAAGGACAATAGTATGTAAATAATAACTCCTCATCCCAGAAATATTGAACTATTTAATTGTTTCTGTACTATTAACATCAACTAAGTATAGCAGAAGATTAAATTAATGGAGTGTCAGAGTACAGCTTGTAAACAAAGAAATAAAAGATTTTAATCTTTTTTAATCACTATCTTTCATTTGCATATTCTCCCTCTCTCTGTAGACAGTGAGAAAAGTGGTTAGTGTAAGAAAGACAAGATGATATATATATGTGTGTTTGTTTGTGTGTATATATATATATATATATATATATATATATATATATATATATATATATTGGATTTCCACATTAGGCGTTTCTTGTCCATAGCATCGGCGAGAATAGAAACATAAACAATAATATTAATATTTTTTATAAAAATCAGATGAACGAAAATTATAAACAGGATGAATGCAGAATTAATAACATTATAAAAAAATGCATAACACCAGTTGACAATAGCAAAAAAAATTAGATTAATTATTTATTATAAAAAATTTAAAACTTCTAATCTTATAGTTAAAAATAACAATTCACCTCCTAGAACAAAATTAAATAGAGCAAATATTATTTACGAATTCAAATGCCCATTAAGCAATTGTATTCCTCAAGAATCAACATTCGTAAATAATTATATAGGCCACACTACAAATTGTTTAACACGCAGACTAACTCTACACCTTTCTGACAATAGCTCAATTAGATCTCATTTAAATATTCATGGAGACCTACCGGACACTATTCGGATCATACTTGTCGACAACACTAATATAATAGCATCATCCACATGCAAAAAAAGGCTAAAAATAATGGAAGCCTTATTAATAAAAACAAACAAACCAACACTTAATAATATTAACTTTGAACATGGATATAATATCTTGACCGTGTTTTGAAACAAAAAAAATGAAACATTTTATAAAACATACATATAACAAACTATTTCTAATTCTAACAGTTAAAATATAATCCTTGAAAATGACTAAATGTATTATCGAAAGTACTTGGATAAAAAGAACATTCGAACAATTTTTATATAATTTGTCATCCGGAAAGAAAAAAATTATTAGATCCCAAGAGAAATTATATAAAACGCTAAATAAAAGCACCTTGTCAGTCATTTTTAATGAAATGTGCATTAAACAAGGATTGCTGCCTAAATACACAAATATATCTATCTATCTATCTATCTATCTATCTATATATATATATATATATATATATATATATATATATATATATATATATATATATATATATCATAATATGGGTTAAATCTGACACTGGAGACTGAGATCGCATAGAGTCTTGTATTGTCCAAATCAAATTATTTCCTATTTTGATTCAATGATCTTTTTAGATTATCATTTTTCGGGGGTTTCTTTCAAAATGTTTGATCATGAAATCTCAGGAATAAAACACTCTTTGTTTGTAAATATATAAAGCTTTTTATTACAAAAACCTTCTGAGAAAAACTCATGGTTGTGCAAGAAAACTTAAGCAGGACAGTTGTGTAGAAATGACACAATTGTTTTAAAGAAGGATAGCTGCATTTTGGAAACTGATCAGCTTGTTTGTCAACCTCAGTCTTGCCCAAAGTATTACTCTTATGCTGAAAAATATTTCTATTAATTTGACAACAAATTAAAGATACTATTTTCAAAATTTAACTTAAAAAGTGTATGTACAAAAACAATTTTTGAAAAATCATTTATTTATATAAATGCTTAATATCCTTATTAAGTTCTAAAAATATTTTATCTGGCTTTCTATGACTAATGATGTCACATTTAAGGTAAATTGTATATTCCACCAAAAATAATGATTCTAGTTTTGATAGTAATTCCTTGAGGAATTTCCGAATACTTTTATTTTTTGGGACCACTGATGAAAGTTGCATTATGTGAAACAAGTTATGATCTGAAGATGATAGATGTGGAGAATGCAACAGATGTGTAAGAATTTCCTATCTCACCTTAATGATTGTTTTCTGTATTGCATTCTGATAGCTGTTGTCCTGCAGCAAATTTACCAATCACTTTCTTTGCTGAACTAAAGGATTTGTTCAAACAAGCTATTTACTCATTATAGTATTACACAATCAGAATTTGTCAGCGTTCCAGACATTTATAATAATTTCCTTTGAAATACTTTCTCTTACCAAGTATTTTCTGTTAGGGTTCATATATTGAGAGCTCTTTCAAAACGTGCCATTATTTTGGATAATAATGATAAATTCATTTTTCATTGTCAGTCAATGACTTGACTCCAAAATTACTTTTCATTCTACGAAGATGGAAAAGAAAAATATCTCTTTAAACACTGACTGACATTTATTTAAGTTCATATAGGGTCCATTTTTGTCAAATTAGGAATTTTTTTCAATGTTGTAATTGATGTTCTACAGTTGACTGATTACATAAATAATAAAGAACTGAATAAACTTCAAAAACAATTCCAATATTTTTTTATAAGATATCATTGGAAATTTTCCACCATGGATACATATATCGTTTAAAAGTTGCTTTATTTATGAGGAAAGAGTGTTTAACAATTCAGTAAGGATACATTTAACATTAGAATGGTAAATAATTGCATTGTTTGATGATTGCTAGTTTTTGAAAAAGCTGATGTAGTGTAAGAAACCAGAATTTAATAAAATAATGATTTTATACATATTTCTAATAATACAAATCAATAATCAAAGTACATAAAATTACTAAAATTTAACTTCTTTCAATGCAAGCAGAATTTTTGTCAAATAAGTGCTCAGTAGAGACCTAGAGAGACAATAGTCAATAAATTAATAAAAGTTCAACTGACCTATCTTGACTGGCTTCAATGTTCGAATTTGGTGAAAAGATAAATCATTTGAACCTTATTAATTTATTGACTAATTATATATAAATATATTTATCCATGTGAAATTTGAACGAATAGAATCCAATTCTGACGTTTGTAACATTCAATTTAAAAGAGGGCTCAGTACAAAAGTAGAGCAATATTCTTTATTTTAGGATATTACATCAAAAACATGTAAAAAAGCACTACACGAATGCAATCATGTTTCGATGTGTATTAACACATCTTACCAGGTTAGTAAATAACTGGTGTGTAGACAACTTATTGAGATTTAAAACCACTTGCAACCTCTTTTCACGAGAAAAGAAAGAAAAGAAAGAGAGTAAGAAAGAAAGACATGATATACTCACTTTTTCTGAGATAAGGAAGAATAAGTGTTTTTACATGTTTTTGATGTAATATCCTAAAATAAAATATAAATATATTTATATAACTACATAAGTTTACAGAATTTGATAATGAAAATATTACTCTACCCCCACCTGATGCACACATATTTTCTATATACAGGATGCGATGGGTAAATTGTCGCCATTTTATATTTTTAATTTTGTGCATACAAGTTGTTTGCTTTTGATTTTGTCAACTGCACAGTATATTAGAGTCAGTTGGGTACTGTCAGTGAGTAAAAGAGCACCATGATGCAATTCATTCTGCCAGAAATCTGGAAATGGCATGCTGTGTTGATTTGTGCTGGAAGCTTCAATACGAACACAGAGTATTTGCGTGTCAATCTGAAAATTTTTATATTGGAGCTTCTGGAACAAATGCCAGGCAGTACACCATATATATATATATATATATATATATATATATATATATATATATATATATATATATATGATGAAGTATTATTTTGATAACTAATCAGTTTATGTACAGTGGAATAGCTGAATGAAAAAGACCAGCATAAAAGCCAAAATTGAGATATAAAGATTGCATGAACAACACATTAAAGATGAATATCATGCAAAATGACTGGGAAAAGATTTTAGTTAATTAAAATTAAATATAACCGCATTTTGTCTTCAATTTTTATTAGTTTTTCTTTTGATCTATTGAATTTTGTGTCTCCTTATTAATTTTGTATTCTTCACTTTTTCATAAAAATGAAATCATTCTTTTAGTGATCCGATTTCATCGTTGTAAAGCCTTAACATCCATTTAACAACTTTTCAAACTTTATCCGAAAACTTGACAAGGAAATTCTTGTTTTTTTTATTGGATTTTTAGTGAATTTTTTCAAAATTCTCAGATATTTTCTCATTCCGTCAGATTCTCATCTAGCTTTGCTCATATATATTAAAAAGCAATATATCTTCGCTAAAGAAGACATTTTGTGGAACTTTACAGTAGTGTAATAAAGAATATATCTCAATAATTGAGAGAATATATCTCAATAATAACAGTGTCTAAGGGAAGCAACTCTTGTTTTGTCCACATTTAGCGTTAATCACAATAGGACATATGTGATGATCGAAATTACAATATTAACTGATTGGTCAGCCAATCGAACTTGCTATACACATCACGGTATATTATGAAACCAAAATCAATGAATCATATGAACTAAAAAAAAAAACTGAAAGAAGTCTGTTTTTCATTTTAACGTTTGTAACATTTTGGGCCTAGAAAAGACTGAATTACCTCCCTTAGATTACTTTTCTTGATGCAAGTCACTCCGCTGTTTTTATTTTAATTATTTTCGTCGTAAAATTTTTTATTGGTAAACGTAAAAGGAATTTAATCATATTTCATTTTTTGAATTTATTTATAAAAACAAATTTGCGTTCAAAATCTGAAGCTATGTAAAAATCATAATGGCTAAGTGGCAGAAGTTAATTTAATACTAGTTGAGATTTATGGAAAATGTGTGATCAGAATATGAGGCTGGGTAAAGTAATCTGAGAGAAATGATTTATTATTTAGTATGTAGGAACATTTCAAACGCTAAAATAAAAGATACCCAATAACTCTTTTCTAGTCTGTTAGAGGTCATGCAGAACACAGTGTGAATATTATTTATATTGAATTGAAATATATTCAGTACTGTTGGAAACATTTTAAAACTACTCTTTGTTATATTTCCTATATAGGTCAATTACATTTTTTATTTATACAATGAACGCATAGAAGAAACAAAAATCTGCTTTTTAAATTACAATTAAAAAATCTGGTTTTAATCACAGAATGGATCATTATTAACGAAGGGAGACCAGGATGCCGATACATTGCTTTATATTTCTTAAGTTATAAAATATCTCTATCCTGAAACAAAATATAAAGCAATGTACTAATTGGCAGCCTGTATATTTTTAGCATCCCGCAACCGCCTTTTTCATCAATATCAATTTTCGTACAAAAAGTGAATCACAGAGCTTATTCAGCTTAATACATATTTTCAGAAAATCTCAACTTCTGATTGGTCACTTAATATTTAAGTCATGTTCGAATAACATCGACCTAGTTCTTGACCTGACCCCAAAATATTTCCCCCCAAATCTGTCAAGCCTCTGTGAGCCTCCCACGTGACCAAAGTTAGCAATAAATATGAAATGTCATTCATCCTCGACAGTGAACCGATCGGAATCCATTGAACTTGTCACACAGTTCCAGGCTTTACGTTAAAAGATCCTTAACATGATTTCAGCCTGAAATGAACACTCACTCACACAGCAATATATTATCACGAACAATCAACTCAAGTTTTCAACATTCACTTGTTAAACAAATCTTTGTCATACGCTTTCAAGCTCAACGTTAATTATTGCAATTAACACAAACACATCTTGTTAAGAACCACTTACTCCAACTGCAGAATATTCTCTTCGAACGACAAGTGAAAACAAACCAAAGAGCGACAACTTTGTAAACCTTAAAGTAAGTCGTGAACAATATTTCTCCACTTTAAGTACAAACTTGAACTGTTTATTTTTTCTTAAATTACAATAATACTCTGTGGGGTTCGATGCGTTGATTAATCTATATGGCTACAGATTAATGAAAATTATTTGGTTTCTAATTCTCTCTCTGGAGGTGAAGCTGGTACAAGGCCACCTTCAGATTGACTTCCCAAAAAACCTACTGTCCCCATTATTTATTTTGTGAATATCAAAAATCCTTAACGTCAGACAAGAAAGGAGAAAAAGAAATAAGCTGAACAACGCACTTAGTTTGTAACATGAAACAAAGATAATAATATATTCAACAAAATACATACATTTACATTTTGGTTGAATGGCATGCGAAAAAGGTTGTTCATGCAATAGTTGCCTCCCTTTAGCAGTGAGAAAGTTATATCTCAAATGTTTTTAGTAATGTTCGTTACACTGTTCATGTTAGTAGTTTAGACAAAGTTCTTCGCACCAAATGTGTTTGACAAGAGTTTTAGTATAGATGAGTGAGTTGGGCGAAGTGTTTGACTGGTGTTGTTTCATGTCTGGTTTTGCAGGAATGATCTGTCCCAACCGAATGTATGTGCCGCAATTGTCCGATCTCTCGCGGGCAATGTTTATATAGTACTTCAAGCATTCTTGCAATTTGGCGGTAAAAAAAGATAGTTACTTACCTTAATTCTGATTGGCCGTATCAGACCAATCAGTGAACATTTGACATAGAACATTTGTTTATTACATGTACGATGAATTTAACGTATGTGAACATATGTGTGTAAGGGTATTTGACTTGTGTGAGTGTGTGTGTGTGTGTGTGTGTGTGTGTGTGTGTGTGTGTGTGTGTGTGTGGACATACAGTTCCACAACCCAAACACACTTTCTCATTATTGTACAGACAGTTCAACTTATAATCTATCAAACCAGAACTTTGATAACATTTCAACCTAAACATAAAAGGACGTTTGAACTTTTTAAAACTACCTCTTTACTCCAATTGTTTGTAGCTCTTCTTGGTTATATAAATATTTTATTCATTGTTGTGCAAAAACTTGTTTCTCATGTTTGTTCTTATTCTATGAATACTACTGAAATTTAATGTGAGAGGAAATTATTAATTTATTGATCTATTTAATCAATTAACCTCTACATATTTGCTATCGAGTAATATCTTATGGCGGATTTATGGACAGGGAAGGCAAGAAGTACTACCCTCACACGTCATGACAAGGAGGGGTCTGAGTGGGGGCCCTGGGTTGTGCTTTGTGACACTCGCTATCTCATCAACATTTGCTTTTTTATACCTACCATTACAAATTAAATTAAACTAAGCGAAAAAGTTCGCGGATTTTCACGTAATTCTGGGGGTTTTATTTTGTTGCGGAACCGATAAGGGTCGACTCCACAAGATAATTTGTGTTCCAAGAAAGCTGTGAACAGCTGAGACAACGAGGAGACAAAGGCGAAAGTTTATTTATATTTTTTTACCAAACGTCAATTTTATTTCGTTAAAACGATGTGCGTTTTGGGTACAAAGAAAACAGAAATAGATTTGCTGAATGAAATGTCAAGTTCGGGTAGACTGGACCGGTAGTCTTTAGTGAAGCCGTTGATAGGTAAGTTTGTCGCAGTTAGCTCCTCCTCATTTCTTTAATCCTTCAACAGGGGTCTCTCTCCCCCACGAGTATAAATACTGGCTGACTTTTCGCCTCTTCCTCTTTTTTTACGGCTTACGCACACGTGCGGCCAGCTGTCTCGACCCAGGCCTCGGGCCGCAACCTCGCGCGTGAGGCGAGGTAAAAAAAAAACTTTCTCTTCTTTTTTTACTTTTTCCAATATGTGACCTCTCACACATACAGCGTTTCCCATATTCTGGGAACACGCTAAAAACAATATATGCGATCGTACAGACACTCAACACACTCACCATAACTTCTCCATACAACACTCTGTAACCGTTCATGTCATTGTAATTTGTTATTAATATATATTTGTTTGCATACATGTATATCGGTCTTGTTTGTTTCTTTATCTTCTTTGGACTCCATTATAGCCCAACATTCTTATGTAGCTGGACCGGCCAGCGGGAAAGTTTAACCCAGATATATCTCCTTTATCTCATCACACTTCACACCCCAGTCCCCTACAAGTTGATAGTCGGTCGGTCGGTTGGTTGGTCGAGCTTCGAGGTCAAGTAATTGAAGTTTGGTTGAACCGGACGTGTCGATGACGGGAAGTTGAGATGTGGTTGTTCTAGTCGTGTCGACGGTTAGACTGGACGTGTCGACGACGGGGCGTTGAGGTGCGGTGGTTCTCGTCGTTCGGACTGGACGTGTCGACGACGGGAAGTTGGGGTGCAGTCAGACTGGTCGTGTCAACGATGGGATGTTGGTCAATAGGCTGGGCAGGAACGTAATAGCGAAACGGAAGCCGAAATGGTTGCCTCCTGGGCGTCTAGTTCAGCGATTCAGATGAATCGTCGGAGATAATCCAACACGAAGGTTGGAAACTACCTGCCTCCTGGCCGTACACTTCAACGATTCGGGCGAATCGTCGGAAATATTCCATCTGCAGGATGGAAACCTCCTCCCTAAACAGGGCCGAGTCGTTGAGATTGTAGCGGAACGGACCCTGTGTATGATGGAGTGTGATGGTTTGGCCATATTTGTTGTGCATGTGAAGGGCTGTTCGCCACAATTATTTTATTTTGTCTAGGAAAGGTGTGGAAAGGATTATGCCATTATGCTGGAGGTCGCTAACCAATGTGGTGGAACAATACTTTATTAAGTATTGAATATACATGCATGTGATATAAACTGAAAAGTTAGACGGAGTTACGTCTCTTTGATTAGTTAATATTTGTACCTAGACTCATAACGAATAAGTTGATTATTAAAAGGCAGTTTAGAAAATTGAGTATGTTTTGAATGTGTATTTGTCAAGTTGGATAAAAGATGCTGGAATTATACTTGCTAACTTGCATGAATTGTTGTAAAGTTCTTTTACGTCTGACTGCATTAGTCAAGATGGGAGTTCTTTAAGAGTCACATTTTGGCAGCGGTGTTGTGACGTAGAGAAGTTAGGTTTGAGAGTCCGCGTGTCGAAACAGAGAGAGCTACGAAACCGAGAGAGCGAGAATCACACGTGTTGGGTTTTTATATCTTCGCTGTATCACCGGGTGGCTCCAGATTGAATTGGCGCCTAAATTGATCTTGCGCGTGGAGGCGATCTGATTGGTCGAAACTACCAATCAGCAAGCTAGATTGACGGTGATTAACCAATGAATGCCTGTTGATTATTTTCTGTACATGATGTTGGAAAAATCGTAACCTAGCGGAGGGTAAACTGGCTGACATGGAAGATTCCACAAGATGATACAACTTCCTGGGCGGATCAACCGCGGAAAGCGGGATCACATCGAAGGGAATCCCTCAGCATGGCGCCGGGGAGATCCAAAGGGCAGCACACAGATACTACATCCTGATCTTAATATTTATTGACAAAATTACATCAGTTCGGCACAAGGTCAGCTAAAAAACGGTAGTGGGGAGGCTTGTCATACAAAAAAAATGAAATTGACTCTCTCATTCAACTCAATCACACGAACAATATTCTTTTCGTCAATCTCTTTTCATTCGTCGCTTACCACTCTATACTACTTGCAGATCATAAATACTAACATGCAAGGGGCTGGGTGGGATCTAAACAGCGGCGGGGGTAGGGTACGGATCACACAACAGGTTTCATTTTACCAGGCTGTTCGAATACTGATGGAGTGTACCATGGCAGCACACTAAAGCTAAAAAAGCCACTCTAGTTTGGCACCTTTCACACGTACCAGACTGGTTTCTTTTATCCATCTGTCACAGAAGTCTCCCTTGGTCAGTCTTTGTTTGTCACATCTTATCTTCACCTTGCGCTGATGTTTGAAGAATGCAATCAGGTCATGGTGAGACAGCATATCTCCATGCAAGACCACGAGCTGCCTGGTGTTCCACACAACCATTCTAGCTACAGTTAAGAGTGTGAGGAACATCATGTGTTTTAGCCCCTCCCATGTAGGGGCCACATTATCGCATACATAGGAGACGTCAAGGAATAGTACATTTTCGGGCTCCAGACGAGCGACCAGATCCTCTACATATTTTCATAGCGGGTAGACTTGTGGGCAGTGATAGAAGGCATATTCGTCCGTTTCTTCTGGATCACTGCATCTCCCGCAGTTGGGTGCTTCGGCTACCCCCACCCTAAACCTGATATCGTTGACGGGGAAAGCATTTCGTGCCAAGTGCCAAGTTAGGAGAACTCAGAGTTGTTGAGGAAATCAGTACCTGGGGCCCAGTGTCAGTGGGACCGGAGTTCCTCTTCTGTCAGACCAAGCCAGGGCAGCGTCTTGTACCAGACCACGATAAAGAGTCTTTCTCGCTCTCGTTGAGCCTGCCCTCTGTGTGTGTGTGTGTGTGTGGGGGGTCATGGACAGTGCCACTCGGCACTTACAGAGAAATGCAGATTCTCCTGTGGGACTACGACATGCTTCAACGGGACAGTGCAATGAGTCAATCCTGAGCCCTGGAAAGGCACCTGCAGCGCAGAGCCCCCATACCGGGTTCCTGGCCATCATGTGTCCCAGAAAAGTCAGTCTCAAAACCCGCTTATGGCTTAGCAGTTAAGGCAAACCCAAGCCTCCATGACATGGGCGTTGAATGCAGACTTCCTTGCGCACCATTGATCGTCCTCTCACTCAGAGCAATTTAAAGAGGAGCCCCTGTAATGTGATCAGCTTCTTTGCTGTGATGGGAAGGACTGAGAGTCTGTAGAGCATCAGGGGGTAGATGTACGTGACACACACCCCAGCTCTTCCCATCAGGGACAAGTGCCTGCGGAGCCATGCATTCACCATTTTGTCGACCTTGCACTGCACGTCTGCCCAGTTTTTCTCGAGTTGGAGATCAGGCCCGAACCACACCCCTAAGATGCGAACGGGTCCATCTGTCCACTCAAATATTCCCGGCAAAGCCCTCTCTTTCCACGCTCCCAGCCTCAGTCCGACGGATTTGGATCTATTGTCTATTGATCCTTGCCTCTGTCACTCTGAATTTCTGCGCTTACCCGGTGTATGTCTTGGCTCCTGGACACGCAGACGGTGATGTCATCAGAGTATGCAGACAACCTGGCTTTTACTCCCCCACACCTGATAGCTTGATTCCTCGGATTGGGGAGTGTCAGGACCCCATTTTAGTTTCAGGAGGAAGGGTTCCAGTAGGAAGAATTAAAGGTGATAGAGGGCAACCTTGCCTAATGGACCTCGTGATAATTAATGTCTTGGACCTTTTGCCAATCACCTATGGCCTGGAGGCTTGGTATAAGAGGCCAATCCATGTACGAAAGCTTTCGCCAAACCGGGCGGTCTCTGGTGTGGCCTTTAGGAAACGGTGGTCTACTTTATCAAAGGCCTTCGACTGATCTAGGTTGACTAGTGCAGCACCAGTGCCATCATCTATCTCATCCAGTATACCAGGTGCAGGTTGTTCTGGATTGTTCTTCCCTTCACAGCGCATGTCTGCTTGGGACCAATCAGCTTGTCCGCAATTCTCTGCAGACGGCTTGTCAGGATCATGGCTAGGGTTTTCAAGGTCAGTCTTAAGGATAATTATAGGCCGGAAGTCCTTCACCCTATTCCCATCGTGATTGTTCTTTCTCAGCAAAGTGATCACAGCCCTGGTTATCTTTTGGGAGATGTTTCCCTGTTTGAACAAGTTGTTGAAAACTATTGCCAAAAGATGAACAATCATGTGTGGCATTTTGAGATAAATTCCTTGGGGGGGGGGACATCGAATCCTCGAGCTTTGTTCGTACGAACTGTTCTCAGGGCAGTCACGATCTCCCCTTCTTCGGACCTTCACATCTATCTGCCTCGTGCGCTTCTAATCTGCAGAGATCAGCCAAATATTCTTGGAAAGATGTCTCCTGCAGATCAGGTTCCCTGACAAAGAGGCCTACAAAGTGCTCTCTGAAACCTCTACAAATACTAGTCGACAATTGGAGCAGCCGTCCATCAGGAGTGGTGATTTCCTTCTCTGCGCAGTTCTGAGCCCATATTCACGGCTTCAGATGACAACTTTTGCAACCTGGCTCTGACCACCTGACCCTGATCTTGATCCCCGGGCCGAAAAAGTGGCTAAATTTATGTCAATAACGTTTGTTCATTTACTCCCTGGCTACTGGTATTAGAAAAACCTAAATATAAAAATACTCTGAATGTTGTTCGTATGTTGGTTAACACTCCCATATCCGATATATTTAATGGTATGTTTTTAACTCAGACTATATGTTAAAAATTGCCGCAAAACATTTTTGATTTATTTAAGATGAAATGATTTATCTATTATGACATACTTATAACTTGTAATGTTCACTGTATTTATTTTCAATTTTTCTAGCTGAATTGTTCTCCTATATTGCATTTGATCCATTATTGTACATAATTAGGTTACAAAAAAATTGTATTTTATGTGAATACTACTTTCTCAAAATTGAGATGCGGTAGAGTGAATGGCGTATCATAGATTCGGTGGGAGCTCACTGGCTCCTCGTATCGGCCCTGTTTGTGGATGTTTTGTCATCTTAAGAAAACGTCCGTTCCCTCCATATATCGGTATCATTTGATTAGCGTCCATATTGGCCTTGTGTACCGATTAAAAGAAAGTGAGCCGACTGTTGATAAAAATACAAAATAAATCTTTATATACACAAAATATAATACAGAAGAATAAAATGAAAGTTGAAGTTTCAAGAGTTCAAGCGTAAAAGTCTTGGCGTATACGAGGTGACGCTAGAGAGAGAAAGAGTCTAGGAGGAAGTAAATATATATGTATACGTATATATCCAAATGTAGTAGTCGCCTGCTTGACAGTGTGGGTGAAGGAAGGTATGTCTGTTTTCAAATGTATCAGCGAGCTTCTTAAAAAATGTGAAAATAACTGGTGATGTTTTTTAAATGTATCAGAACGATAGCCATCTAATGTTGCCAGTTAGTCGTATTTCCTCTCTGGGTATGTTACGACGACTGCAGCATCGGAAAATGGAAAATTTTATTTATCGATTCTAGTTTTTGTTGAAATACAATCTTGTTATATTCACATCTAGAGATCCGCTTCGAAAGTAGCACTTTGATTCTCATTGGCTCACGACCTTATATCCTGGTTATGAAAGCTGTTATTGGGTAGAAAATAAAGTTTAGGCGTGTTTTAATCGGGTATGTATGTGGGTATGTAATTTTGTTGGAAACAGGAATTATTTCCTATGATCTCTTTTCGTTCGAACTTGGATCGCAATTCGTTGCAGTTGATAAACGTGTCTCCACCATAAACCCTTTCTTTATTTACTGGCCATTTGTTAAGTGTTTGAAGATCCTTTTGAATAAGTTGGGATCAACCACAATTCTTACCATTGGCGGAATTGGTGTCTTTCTTTAATTTCCACATATAGTATAGATGGCAGATTATTTTAAGTTTACAGAAAAAAAAAGTTTTACAAAATGATGACCTGATAAACCGTACAGCCATTTATATTAGTTGAAGAGAATTGTTATGGATGGTCATACGCTGATAAAAGCCATTGTAAACTGAATTATAGCAGCAGGGCTGGCGCAAGGTACTTGCAACTTGGGCAGTCGTCTAGGGTGTCATCAAAGCTGAGGGTGCCATCATGCTCCCATATCATGTGTTTGGGATTTTCCATAATTAAAGTTTATAAAAACATACTTGCGGTCGTCCATGACACAATATAGATTAAATTCTTTGGTTATTTTGTCAATCGAAAATGCTCTCGTAAAGAAGATCTGTGTAGAAAGTGTCATGAAAAGATTTGCAGGTCGAAAGGCAAGAAAAATGTTTTAGGTAGGATAATGAATGTTTTCTTTAGCTTGTATTAAATTCTATATTATAATAAACTCGTTATTCTACATTTTCAGTTTTGTGGAAATTTAAAAAAAATATGCTTGTAAGGGCGCCGAAATTCAGTTCGCCCGGGGTACCAGCATCCCAACGGCTATCACTGATGAGGTTTCTATTGGCAAAAAAGTGAAAATTTCTTGACAGTCAAGAATTTCCGGATTTTACAGTCGAGTAGAGGATCATTATATCACGGACAGGTCTAAGTAAAACGTTTGTTTGTTCTTGAAGCGAATATTTCTTAATTCTTAAGTACAAACTAAATGGTAACACCCGAATAATTGTATGGTTTTAAGAGAAACCAAGCAAATACTCTCTCTAGTCATGGCTCCAAAATATATAAAGTTAATCCGAAAAGTATCCAACAGAGAACGGCTTGCATGTACTTGATATGATTTAGCAACCAATCAGAAATCTACTTCACTGCACATGCGTGAACAGAGATTACTCAGTCATATGGCATATGAGTAAGCTTGTATACTGCATACGCTTCATATTCATCACGACAATACGCATGACTATTTTCCTCATATTTTTTTTGAATCGTTTCACCCCAAGCAAGGCAATAATGCTACAAGACGGTGGGGTGTTACAGGGAGTGAAAGTGAAAGAGAATGAGGAAACTATGGCAGTACCGGGGAGAGAATTTCCGAGGTCAGGCATTCAGAATATTTTGAAGCCCCCGGTCAGAAATGGAGATGGTGGGAAACAAACAAACTCGATCTAGCGTGTCTTACAAGACTTTTTAAAGAGCGTGTCTTACTTGGCAACCCTTGTGTGATGTGCACGAGAATTAGCCTTTGAAGAACTCATCACGCATTTTGCTTCAATGAAAGTTTAAAAAAATACACTTTTAAGCTGCTTTGGAACTGGTTTTAGTCTTCGTATTTTTTTCAATAAAATACCGATTCGTAATTTTGTTCTCTAACTTTTGTAAAGAAGCTCCCCTGAACCCCTAAAGGTATTTTCGTGAGGCCCTTCTGGTTTCGAGGCCCGGCACATTTGTGCTGGATTCCCAACCCCTCTCTCGCCGCCACTGGACTGAAGATGAGGAGAATTGATGAAACGACCGAAAGGAACAGGGTTAAAAAAAAAAAAAACGGAAGATAGCTATTGACGTTGCACTTAAATTTTTGAAGATTGTAGTTATCAGGGAAGCAAGAAATCTGAAGAGTGTTTCACAGGTGAGAAGTGCGAGAAAAGAAACTGTTAGAATAGAAGTAGCGGTTGCATCTAACTACTTCAACAGTAAAACGAGTGGGACCTAGTTGCCAATCTAGTAGCACACCTAAATTCATGCAGGCGGGGCACCAGGAAAAAACGCCTGGTCAGGATCGATTACATTACAGACCCTTCTTTGGATTTTGTTAAGAATTTCGAGATGTACTTCAGGAACACCAGACCACATATAGCAACAGTATTCAATGCACGGACGAATGGTAGATCTATAAATGTGAAAGATGGATTCTGGTGGAAAATATTTCTGGCACGAAACAATGAATCAACTTTCCTTGAAGGAGACGTAGAGTAAGCTCCACTTCACGTTAGTGGAAAATGTGTGCCCAAGAAGACGCAAAGTGTCGCTCTTCTGAAGTTTAGCATCAGCCATACTTATGATAGGCAGAAAAGATTCTCTGTGGTGATTAAATGAAAGCAGTTTTGTTTTGAAGACATTAAAATTTACAAGCCATTTCTTGCCCCAGTTAACCACTGATTTGAGGCCTGTTTCAAGAGCAGCCTGTCGTCTAGTGCCTCAAACAAACTCTAAAATATGCATATTTTATGAGTAGGTGGCCCCTCTAATAACACAAACGTTCATTTTCAGAAAGAGGGACAATTTAAGGATCAGAAACTGACGGGGGAAACTCCTGATGAACATTCTTTACAGCCCCTACCTTACCCGCAATTTTGATCACAATTTTGTTCACTAAGATGTAAGGGTATGGTCATTTTCTTAGCTATAATTTAATGGTGTGCTATTAAATTTCCCACAATATGCATCCCATTGGGAAAGCAACGATTCAGTTTTCATATGGTATATTATTTTCATATAATATAAACAAAATGCTTAATATTGTACCCAACAGTCTTCTTAAAAGAGAAATATTGAAAATATTTCTGCTGTGATTTTTTCTATCGTAAAAACCTTTTTTTTTTTAAATAGAGTATTAAAAATGTTAGTCTATATAATTTCATATTAAATTTACTATATAAATACAGGAGAATAATTTTCCATATATTGGTAGTCCTGACTTGGTGCCTCAGCTTCAGTTACTATCCCATCGCCATAACGTAGCTTTTCTCTGTATTTTATATAAACATTTTCATGGTAATTGTTCTGACGAGCTTTCCTCGGTGTTACTTCGATTTTACGAATTTAAGCGCAGTGCTAGATTGGCAGTTAGGTTTCATCCTTTTTACAGATTAAATTGCTATATGTAACCGTAAGTTCTATGCTAACTGTTTCTTCTCTCGTACGCTTGTGGAACTCGCGGTTTCTTGCTTTTCTCGTCAAATTTGATCTTCAAAAGTTTAAATGCAATGTCAATCGTTATCTTCTGTTTTCTTAATTCCTCTTCTTTTATTAATCTCTCTCTTTAATATTGTTTGTTTTCTCAAAATCTTTCATACTCAGTAACCCCTTGTGGCTTAGTGGTTTTATCGCCTTACCTGGAGATGAAATGTTTAAAAAAAGTATTTGACATGTATAGCCATTAAAACTGTCCTATTAAAAAACATTATTTCACCATCAAGATTGTGCTGTCTCCGATGTAAATGTATGGTCTTTATATTTACAATTATTTAAGGGTGTTTTATAACCCCACATATAAATATAAATAGGATGTTAGAAATGTATTGTTTAACATATTTTTTAATCTGTATAAATTCTACCCTTTATAGATTTCTAAATATTTGTGAAACACATGCAATTAGTACTGCAGAGATTTTCTTTACATTGGAAAATCGATCCATTCAACAGCTCTTGTGTTGTAGCTGACCAAGTCATCATCACAGTGCATTAGACATACCCCTGTAAAATCCCGAAGCGATTGGATCAAACAGATCCTGGGTGGGGCTAGTTGCTTGTTGCCACACCGTGATCTAATATGACGCACGTGTTGGCGAAAACTGTCTTTAATGTATGGAGAGTTTCCTTGGTATATTATTTTTTTTATTATCATTTGTGTATATTATATTTCTTGCTTTGAATCCTGTAGAGCCGGGTCCAAACCATGGTCCTTAGGCCCTATAGGATAATTGTCATTTAATTGATAGCACTTTTCTTACTATTCGGATGTTTCTAGTAGGGTGATCTGGGCAACTTGTAAGTTGATGTTACCCGAGACACTGTTAGTAAAATTGTCCATTCCTTTTCTCACAAGGCCCAAAGCTCCGATTACTATTGGTACAGCATCCTGTTAATCTCGATCTCCAGGTCCTTGTATTTGGACAATTTTTCGATAATTCTCATGGAAGTGTTTCTCTCAGATGGTACTGCTAAAATAATAATACACTTCCTGAATTTCTTTTATGATAATATCAGGTCTGTTGGCTTTTATTTCCTTGTCAGTTTGAATTGGCATTTTCCAGAGAATAGTTACATCATTATTTTGAGTAACTGATTCTGGTTGGTGCTCAGTGGTTTCGAGTTTGTGCTTCTTGCATATATTCCAGTGCACATATGTCACTACCTTGTGGGTATATTCATTTTTTGCTAGTTATTGACATCCTAAGATCATATGGTCGACAGTTTCATTATATTTTCCGCAGATCCTTGATTATGTGACAGTGATAGGATCTGGTTGCGATACTTTGGTCCTGAGTTGCAATAATTAGGTCTTTTGTCTCAGCCTTCAACCCGGTGCTACTCAGCCACTGATGTGTTTCCTGTTGGTCTACATCTGCTTCTTTTGTTCTTTACAGACATTTTCCATGCTTGTCCACCCAGTTTTTACGAATTTCATTTAGCCAAGTTGTTTTGTTTTCTGTTTTACTCGTTTGGTGTAGATGGTAATCACTTCGTTTTTTGTTGGTAGAGTTTCAGGTATATTAAGCTGTTGGGATTGCTATGAATTAGTGTGTAATCAGAAGGGTTTTTAGGTTTGTGGTAATAAACGTGAAAAGCATGTTCTTCATATTAATCACAACAATTTAGCGTAGACATACAAAAGGAATAAATCTCAAAGGCAATATTGAACGAAGAAATAAAGGTAGTCGTGAATTCAATTAGAAACAAACATTGAATATTTATGTACAAATAAATTACAATACAATTTTTGGAAAAAGTTGTGTTTCAGTTGAAATAACTGAATTGTTGAACAAAAGTTGAATGAAGTATTTTATGAACTCAAAGTTCATGAATGTTCCTTTGTTTAGGAAAAGTGTTCACATAAAAATTTGAGGAAAATTTATCGAGAGATAAATTTTAAAGTATTGTAGTTGCGAGATTTTTTTGCTGAATTTTGTATGTTTTTGTTTTGTCAGAGTTATTCACCTTGGACCGTATTTTTTTATATATATTTGCTTTAGTAATAATTTCTGTTTGGTAGTGTAGAATAACACTTTTTTAGAAACGTACTAAGATTTCAGAGAGAGAGAGAGAAAGAGGTTGAAGGTTGAGTCAGGTGTTGACGCGCGAAAAGTCCTTTAAGTCAAGATGTAGACACGCGTGGATCTCTGTAGAAATCTCTCTGAGAGTGAATTGCTGACTAGTGAATCGGACTAAGATTCGCCCTTTTATTTACTCTGCGAAGATTAGATCGGCTCCGAGCGCATTCGCGCCAAAATTTATCCTGGGGCGTCTCGACCAATAATAAGCCGAGTTTCGCAATGTGTGGTGTTGATTGGTCGAAACTAGCTCTTATGGAAAATTCCGCCTTTAAGCGGGTTGAGTGGAAAAATACGGACGATTCTACAAATAGCCCCACGAGATTAATGGTCAACGTAGTTTGGACATTAATATGTATAAAATGTGGTGTACTTTGCTGGCCAATGAACGCGCCTGCCGGACCTGGTCCGTGTAGGTGGGTTAATTTGGGGTTCAGGCGTAGAAGATGGGTGTTTATGTGATGTCTCAGAAACAGGTGTTGGCTGAGTGGTCACAGGTTGGTCGTCACTGTTGATATAAGCTGGTTTTAACCGGTCAATACTGACCGTAGTTCGCTTGCCGGCAAGATCTAGAACAAAATATTTCGACGCTCGAGAAATGACCTGATGCGGTCCAGTGTAGTTGGGTGTTAAAGGTTTACGGACCATATCTCGGCGTAGAAATACGAACTTGGCTGTATGCAGATCAGCTGGGATGTAATATGGCCTGTGAAAGGCTCTGGTCGGCGTATAAACAGTTTCAGACATTTTCTGCCGAAGGTCGCTGATAAACTGGCTGCTAGGTAGGTTGTCCGATACAGGGCCGAAGATCTGTCCTGGCAAGGTTAGGGGAGTCCCAAAAACCAAGTCAGCACTGGTACAGTTCAAGTCCTGCTTGACTGTATTCCTCAAAGCCAGCATGATCAGGGGAAGTTTATCAACCCAAGTTCGGCCTTTAGTTGAAGCAGTTATAGCATATTTAAGCTGCCGATGGAATCTTTCTACGAGGCCGTTGGAACAAGGGTGATATGCTGTAGTGGAAATATGTTTAATTCCCAATAGATCAGTGAATTCGTTGAAAAGGGCTGATTGAAACTGTGGACCTCTATCGGTAGTGATTACCGAAGGGCATCCGAAGTTTGTAATCCAGTTATTAAAAATAGCACTGGCCACTGTTTCAGCTGTAGTTGATTGCAGTGGGATGGCGACTGGCCACCGAGTAAACCGGTCGATTATGGTCAAAATGTACTCGAATCCATTCACATTTTCAAGTGGGCCCACCAAATCTGCATGCAAGTGAGTAAAACGACCGTCTGGGTCGGCAAAGGTTGATGTAGGTGCCCTTGTGTGTCTGCCAACTTTGGTTGCTTGGCAACGTAAACACGTGCGGGACCACTGCTTAATGTCAGCTGCCATACCGGGCCAGATAAATCTGTCCGATATGGTCCGCAACGTCGCCTTGCCTCCAGGATGTGCTTGTGTATGAAAATGTTCAAAAATCAGACGGCGCATATTTGGCGGAATGTACGGACGCGGGTTACCCGTGCTGATGTCACAATAAACTGACCTGTTTGTAAACGGGAGCGGTCTTTTTTCAATTTTTAAGGAAGTGTCCGAGTGGATAGCTTGCAGGGTTTCGTCCTTGTCTTGCTCGTCAGCTAAGTTATCAAAGTTCAGTGTTGTACTCTGCACTGCGCTGAGAGTTGTACGAGACAAGGTGTCGGCCACGGTATTACTAGCTCCACTAATGTAGCGTATATCCGACGAGAATTGTGATATGTAATCCATGTAGCGGATATCTCGCGGATTGTGTTTGTCCGACTTAGCATGTAGAGCGTATGTAAGTGGCTTATGGTCTGTAAAAATTGAAAAGTCACGACCTTCCAGGATGTGCCGGTAGTGTCTGATGGCTAAATAAATTGCCAACAGTTCACGGCTGAAGGTACTATACTTCTGTTGGGCCGTATTTAGCTTAATAGAGAAAAATGACAGTGGTCTTTCCACACCGTCGACTATCTGGTGAAGTACGGCACCAACTGTATCCGACGACGCATCGGTAGTTAGCGTCAGTTTCGCGTCGGGTGAGGACGTAATGTACACAAGTTTGGTACAATCCTGCAAAGCTTGTTTTGCTTTGCGAAAAGAGTCCAGCTCGTCTGCAGATAACACAATCTTCGGGTTTTTTCGCTTATGATTAGAAAGAAGATTCGTCAGTGGAAGAAGTACAATGGCACAGTCGCGTATAAATCGGCGATAGTAGTTGATCATGCCAATGAATCGCCGTAGCTGTCTTAATGTTGACGGTGGTGGGAATTCACTGATGGCCTTGACCTTTTCGTCCAGGGGAGCTAAGCCATTCTCATCAATGACGTGACCAAGGAAAGTTAATTCGGGGACAGCGAATAAACATTTATCAATGTTTAACTTTAGTCCGTAATGTTGCAATCGTTCAAAGACCGACTGTAAATGGTTACGATGTTCCTCGGGCGTTTTACTTGCTATCAGTACGTCGTCAATGTACGCATAAGTATAAGGTAATCCGCGGAGGACTTCGTCTATAAGACGCTGAAAAGATTGCGCAGCATTACGGAGTCCGAACGGCATTCGGGTAAATTCGTACAAACCGAACGGTGTCGTTATTGCTGTTTTATGAATATCAGATGGTTCGATAGGAATCTGATAAAAAGCCTTCCTTAAGTCCAGCTTGGTGAAGACAGTAGCGCCTTCAAGGGACAAAGCAAAATCCTTAATATGAGGGATTGGGTATTTGTCTGGCACAGTCCGAGCGTTTAGGAGTCTGTAATCTCCACACGGTCGCCAGGCATCAGGTTCGTTCTTAGGGACCATGTGTAACGGTGTGGAATACGGACTGGAAGATGGTCTTATTATGCCCAGTTTGAGCATGTTTTCGAATTCTTCCTTAGCCACCCGTAATTTAGTTGGGTGTAGACGACGGGGTGACACGTGGACTGGGGGTCCAGTTGTTTTAATAGTATGTGTTGTGTTGTGTTTTACGGGTTCTGTATGAGTGAACGGTGCTAAAAGAGATTTGTACTGCTTAAGCAAATCTTCGCAACCGTTCGCACTAGGTACCAGAGCAGTCAGTCCAACCGTGGAAAGCTTGGATAAAAATCCGCGTCGTCGCATATCCGTGCGCATATCGGTAAGTGTCCGAGATGACAGCTCCACGGACAAGTCGAAGTGTGCGAGGAAATCCGCTCCTATGATGGGTAACTCTACATCGGCTATAGTGAAGGTCCATGTATATTCTCTCCGTAGGCCGATGCTTAGAGACATAATACGCTCGCCATACGTGCTGATGGATGTGCCGTTTGCAGCCTGTAGCTTGAGTTGAGTTTGTCTGGGCGTTAATGACGATTTCTTACAATAACTCAGCGGTATAACGCTGATCTGAGCGCCAGTGTCAACTAAGAACTTCAATCTGCTGTTGTTGTCGAGAACGTAAAATAGGCGATTTCCGTTATTTAGCCCAGCAGCACACGCCCTTAATGGCTGCCGGGTTCGGAGTTTCCCGCGTTCTTATACGCACATGGTGGCTGACACTTTCTTGCGCGGGCGCCAAACACTTCATGATACCAGCAATAGTTTCTCTGGCGGTGACGAGTATGTCTTGACGTTGATCGTCGCCTACCAGGATTGTGTCTGTTACCTGAAGTATCGCGACTCCGTCCAGGAATGCTCTGAATTCTGTCTAGGCGTAAAGACAGGTTCCTTAGTTCCGTAGTCAGAAAATGGAGTTGCTGGTTAACATCCGGGGTCGGGTTATCTGTCACGACAGAGGAAATTTGGCGCGCTGGTCTAGTGTCCACGATTTTGTCCGCGATCGATGCCAGCTTGTGGACATCGACCTCCTCAGTTAGGACTGCTAAAATTTGCACTATATCGGGCGGCAATTTCTCCAGCCACATTTGTTTTAATACAGTTTCGGATATACTGTTGTCACCGAGTAGTGTAATCATTTTACGAAGAAGTTGGGAGGGTTTGCTGTTCCCGAGTGTTACATTCGTAAGGAGATCCTTAATCTTTCGTTCCTCGGAGCAACCTGTTCGTTGTAGGATTGCGTGCCGAAGCACCTCATACGGCTTTTCGGGCGGGAGATTAATAAGGATATCCGCTACTTCCGCAGCGATTTCAGCGGGAAGTTTCTCCACAACAAACGCGAATTTCGACTGCTGGGACGTCACGTGTCTGGCTTGGAAAATCGCGTCGAGTTGTATGAACCACGTTTGTGTATTCGTGGTATAGGAAGGGAGTTCCATCCTGAGTGCAGCTTCAATTGGTTGTACAGGATCTGCCATGTCGACTGAGGTTTTGTTGTTTGAAATAATGTGGTTATCAATTTGTTGGTGGTTCTGCCTGTACAAACGTCGGGGTTACCAATTTGTTGGGATTGCTATGAATTAGTGTGTAATCAGAAGGGTTTTTAGGTTTGTGGTAATAAACGTGAAAAGCATGTTCTTCATATTAATCACAACAATTTAGCGTAGACATACAAAAGGAATAAATCTCAAAGGCAATATTGAACGAAGAAATAAAGGTAGTCGTGAATTCAATTAGAAACAAACATTGAATATTTATGTACAAATAAATTACAATACAATTTTTGGAAAAAGTTGTGTTTCAGTTGAAATAACTGAATTGTTGAACAAAAGTTGAATGAAGTATTTTATGAACTCAAAGTTCATGAATGTTCCTTTGTTTAGGAAAAGTGTTCACATAAAAATTTGAGGAAAATTTATCGAGAGATAAATTTTAAAGTATTGTAGTTGCGAGATTTTTTTGCTGAATTTTGTATGTTTTTGTTTTGTCAGAGTTATTCACCTTGGACCGTATTTTTTTATATATATTTGCTTTAGTAATAATTTCTGTTTGGTAGTGTAGAATAACACTTTTTTAGAAACGTACTAAGATTTCAGAGAGAGAGAGAGAAAGAGGTTGAAGGTTGAGTCAGGTGTTGACGCGCGAAAAGTCCTTTAAGTCAAGATGTAGACACGCGTGGATCTCTGTAGAAATCTCTCTGAGAGTGAATTGCTGACTAGTGAATCGGACTAAGATTCGCCCTTTTATTTACTCTGCGAAGATTAGATCGGCTCCGAGCGCATTCGCGCCAAAATTTATCCTGGGGCGTCTCGACCAATAATAAGCCGAGTTTCGCAATGTGTGGTGTTGATTGGTCGAAACTAGCTCTTATGGAAAATTCCGCCTTTAAACGGGTTGAGTGGAAAAATACGGACGATTCTACAAAGCTTTCTTGAAAAGTGCAGCTTCTTTATTGATGGAGTGGATTTGGTGTTTTATTATTTATAGGAGAGGGTCATTGGTTTTTGTGAGGTATGCTTCCAATCTGATTTTTGTAGTTTAGAGTTAGTTCTGTAGAAGAGAATGACACCTTAATTTAAGACATTGTCTCGGAGTTACGAGAATTCGCGAAAGTATGCAAGGGAAGTGGACAGTGTTAGTTTTTTGGAACTCTGTGCTGTGTTATCAGTTGGGAGAGACGGACAGTTAAAAAGCGATTACTTGGATCAGTTTCACACAAACTATTTCGGCAAAAATGACAGAGGGGAAGTTTGACCTAAAACTTATTCCCAAGTTTGACGGCTCTGCGTCTGGACCATCTGTGTTCGAATGGATTGAGAAGGCTGTGTCAGGTTAAACGTCCAGAACACGTAGTCTCTTTAAATCTAATGAGTGGTGCATTTGCAGTCTACCAACAGCTGAGAGAGGAAGAAAAGAAGGATTTCAGTTAGATAAAATCCGTACTGTATACAGCTTTTGCCACGGATGGTTTTCTGATTAATGAGCAATTTGCTGAGCGGCGACACCGTCCCGGAGAAGCAGTGGGTGTCTATCTGTCGAAGTTACGAAAACTTTCCATCCTGTTCGGCCGAATGAGCGACCGTGGCCTGGCATGTGCGTTCGTGCGAGGATTACCAGACCGAGTTAAACACCTCCTTCGCTTTTCGACCAGGATGGACGAGTTGTCTACCGACCAGCTATTGACGCGAGCGAGAGCAATTATGAAAGATGAAGTACTGGTAGTCGTGGCGGTGAAAGCTTCCCACCAGGGATCCACGTAGCTCCATAACATGCTATCATTGTAACGGCCCCAACCATTTCTCAAAGGATTGCATGGAATCGCATACCGAAAGAAGAGAAAGGAAGTGAACGTGCTCACTTTAGTGAAAGGTCCCTCAAGTGTTCTGGTGTAGGAATTATTCGTCTTGACGTGACCAACAGTCCCCCTGTTGATGTTGAGGTTCTGGTTGTGGACGGAAAATTGCTTTGTTTCGACCTGCTGCTTGGATTTGACATTATTAAGAAGTTGGGAGGAACATGTGTGTCCAGTGATGGGACTGTAAGCTTTCCTCAACCCGACCAACATTTGTACACGGCCATCACCATCAACGAACCTGACTTCCACGCGGAGTATGACCAGATCAAGAAGATCTGGGTGGTGTCTTGAAAGTAGTCTGGTGACTAGATACCACTCGCGTTAAAGAACCAGACAGCCGTGTATCCAGTACCAAAGCCGCTCAGGAAGGAGTATACTTGTGAACTACAAACCTGGATGGATAACAGCTGGCTACTTCCGTATCCCGAGGAAGAACTTGTGCCTCCCGAAATGCGTGATCCCTCTAATGGCTGTGATGCAGGAAAACAAACAGAAAGTCCGCCCAGTCATGAATTATGGGGATCTTAATCAGTATGTGGACGCGCACGCCGCGGATGCAAATGTTTGCGCGCAAAAATTGAGGGAATGGCGACAAGAAGGATCGGATGTTGTCATGCTGGATTTGCGCCGCGTTCCTATTTGCAGATCTACGTCGACAAATTGTTATGGCCCTTTCAAACAGTGCAGATAGATGGGCAAAGATATTGCCTCACCCGTTTGGCTTTTGGGCTCAACGTGGCCCCCGCTGATCATGCGATCAATTGTGAATGCCATAGTCGCACAGGAGAAGACTATCCAGAGGGCCACGTCCTCATACATCGATGATATATTTGTCAATGAAAGTAGATGCACCCGCGGCACGCGTACGGGCACATCTTCAGCAATTCGGACTGAAAAGTAAGAATCCAGAGCGTTTAAAAAATGATACCCGTGTGCTGGGATTACGTGCCCGTGAGGAACGAGGCAAATTGCAATGGAGTCGCGGGAGTGACCTCCCACCGCTACTTAACGTGCTCACTCGTCGGAACATCTCCCTGTGTGGGAAGTTGACTGGACATTTGCCAGTATGTGGCTGACTCCGCGTTGCAACTGCATTTATAAAACGGCGCGCGAACTCTGTGACGACTGGCTGGGACGATGAGATGCGAGATCCACCCCTGACTCGGATGCTGACGGACATCATTACAGAAGGACCCAGAACAAGGTGATTGGTGTGTTGATGGACGCGAAGTTACCGTGTGGGTTGATGCAAGCTCCTTGGCCACTGGCGTCGTTGTAGAAAGCGGTGAATCCCTAGTTGAAGATGCCTGTCGGATGCGATCAGAACGTGAAGACAGGCATATCAACCTGACAGAGCTCGACGCGAACTTCAGAGGCATCAACATGGCACTGCAATGGAGAGCGACTGTGGTTCACCTGAAAACTGACTGTGTTTGCATCGACGGGTTTCCGATACGCTGTCTGGAAAGTCTCGGGTGTGCGCGAAGACAGTGACAAAAATGTTGATAAGACGTCGGCTCAGCACAATCAAGGAAATGGAGAAGGAATATAAATTGACTGTTGACATAGAGCACGCCAGATCCAATGCAAACCGAGTCGATTAGCTCACTAGAGCGCCTCAACGTTGGCTGGGCTCAGTTTGGAAAGAAACGGAACCAGTGTGCGCCGCATCTATAGAAGACCAGGAATCAACTGACAATCAACTCACATTCGACGCAGTGGGCATCCCGGTGTGAATCGCACCTTGTACTTTGTACGACGCATCCACCCTGAGGTCTCAAAGGCAGCTGTTTGGGCGGTGGTTGGAGGGTGCGTAGTGTGCCAATCCATTGAGCCGGTGCCAGTGCATTGGAAAGCTGGACGGTTGGATGTGTGCGAGAATTGGAGCAGATTTGGGGTGGACATAACCCATTATGAAGGCCGGCATTACCTGACTCTGATTGGCTGCGGTCCCAGTCGGTTTTCCATCTGGCGGCCGTTACCACACCAGGACGCTGCCAGCATCATCCGAAGCTGCTCATTGACAATGGCGCGGCATTCTGCGGAGAGGTATCCGCGAGGTTTGCCGAGAACTGGGGCGTCCGTTTTAGATTTCGGTGTGCCTATCAATCATCATTGAATGGCATCGTGGAGATATGCCATCGCACCATCAGGCCTATCGCTGCTCGTTCGGGATGTTCCATTTTGGAGGCGTTATATTGGTATAACGTGACGCCAAAAGACGGCGCAACAGCTTCATCGACACTAGCTAACACTATATACAACTATCAAGCCCGCATAAAAGGTGTCGATGTCGTATCACCAATTGAACACAGAGATCCTGGAGTCTACAGAGCCGGAGATGCGGTTTGGGTAAAGACCCCACATGATCGATGTTTGACGCAATTCAAAAAAGGAACAGTAACACGGGTCTACGGCCCACATTCAGGTCTCATCAATGGAATGACACGCCATATCAGAGACCTCCGCCTGCGCGATCTGCTTTGTCGGAAGATGACAGCAGTGATAAGTCATCTGAAAGCGACTCAGACTCGCCGCTGTTTTTCAACGCTTGGCCAGATTATTCACCTACAGAACCAGCGGAAACAGATGCTACAGTCAACGATGATGATTCCAGTAACGAAAGAGACCAAATGAGCACAAATACAGAAGAGACGTCCATCTTTACGTAGAAGTACTCGATGAAAGCGACCGTCATCTCCGTGTCATTTATGTGATCAGGAGATCAGGGAGGAGTGTAGAAGAGAATGACACCTTGATTTAAGAAAGCCACTGTCTCGGAGCCACGAGAATTCGCGAGAGTACGTAAGGTGGGGGGGACAGTATTTGTTTTTGGAACGCTGTGCTGTGTTTTCAGTTGGGTGAGACTTGGACAGTTAGAAAGCGATTACTTGGATCAGTTTAGCTTAAGTTCAAGTTGGATTAGGCCTCGGTCTCCTAAAGCTCTTGGTACATACAGCCTATCAACATTTGATTTCAGGTGCTGCATCCTCATTTGGGTAAGCATTTTTCTGGTCTTGGCGGCCAGTCTTTCAACTTCCATTTAATAATGATGAAGCTGTATGTTACTACGGATATAGCTAAAGTGTTGATAGCCTTCATTTTATTGACCCCCATTAAGTTCGCTTTCTAGTATCAAACACACTCTCCTATAATATTCTTTTCCGATCTTTTTCTTCATAATTGAATGTTGTATTCCGTCTCCACCATTAATTCCCTAGTATTGATATCCGCCCATCTTTGGCACTCTACATGTGTTGTAGCTCTGACATTGTGCATTTTGCAGTTTTCCCACATCTTACACCAGACATCCTCGAATTCATGGATATTACGTGGGTCATTAATCTCTATTTTATTTTTTCAAAACTTCTCGCTATAGTTTCTTGGCATCTTCTTTGAAGATCTTGTTTTGTCAGAAGAATCTGTTTCTTTTTTCATAACGCCTGATTCTCTGTGTCTTCGCTTGAATTTGTGGTTTCAGCTTCTCTTTAATTTTTGGTACGTCAGTCTTATTCTTTATACCAAGGCTTCATTTCAGTTGTCTCTTTTTTCTCCATTTTTTGGAGTCCTTGCCTACTTCATTTAGAAGTGACAATTGTCCTCATAGTTTATTTTGGTTTCTATTTTTTCTTTCCAGACTGGAATTTTTCTTTTTCGTTTACGTTGTGTTTTTACTTTTTCACCTATTGTTTCTACGATCTTTTCCGAGGCCGCGTATATAAGAATGATTAATTTCCGTCAGATTCATCGGTCTTTCCATTTTGTCCCTTATTTTTCCAATTGCATGGTTAGCAAGGTTGATGGTTTCCTTCACTTGACGGTTCTTTCTTACTTTTCGAATTGTTGGCCTTTCCTCGAAAGACATTTCTTTACATTCTCCCATTTATAGCGGATGTTTGTTTTTTCTTTTGTAATCTCTATTTCTCTCTAATATTAGTCATTATCTTCCTCTGTTTGCTTGTGTGACGCAGAGAAATTATTACAACTGGTTTCTATTTGTTCCTCTGCATGTGTCTCCTCTGGGTTGTTGTCATTTAGCCCCCCCCCCCTCGATGTTAGCGTTTAATCTATTTTTGATGTTTTCTCAGATGCTTTCGAGTTTTTCTGATGATGTCACACCTGACATTGGCTAGTTTGTTGGCATCGATGGTTAATCTGAGGGTTATTTTTCTCACCAGATTGTTGCAGACTGGTGAATGTATTTTTAGTTATCAGAAGGATTTATGATGTCGGTGTTCTTAAACATTCGTCCACAACAAATTAAGAGATAAAAGGAATATTGAAAACAAATCATGCAAGAAAATTCAGAGTGAAGACAAACATAATTAAAAGTGTAACAATAACATGGATTTATATACAATTGACATATACAATTGGGTTGAATATTTTTGGATAAATGAGGATGGTTGAATTAGATTGTGTAGAGCATTTTTGTGAAGTTTCAGCGTGTGTGAAGCTGTTATTAAGATTTGTTCGTAAAATTAAACTAAGTATTTGGTTATGTACAAAAATGTCCTTTGTGCGAGTTCAATCAATAGTGTGTGTGCGTAAGTCTGTTTAAGTTATTGTTCAAAATTGGTAGGGGTTGAGTACCTTTAGTTGTTTGGATGTTTGATTGATTGTTTACGAATACTTATTTAGTAGTGAGTAAATATCACTTTTTAAGTATTGTAAGTAATTGCTAGAAATTGTTCCTGAGAGAGCGTCGTTGTTGTTTGCTGAGTCAGAGAAGTTTGCGCGGTAAAATTGTAATTGGTCAAAGTTTTGACTAGCGTGGATTAGTTTGGCATCTCTCCAGGGGTGAAAGTCTGACTGCTTGAGTCGATTCAGATTCTTCTATATATAGAGTTTTGGTCAAGAAAATAGGCTCCAGAGCACTGGGCGCGAAAAGACATTTTCGCGTGAACTTGTTACAGTTCTAATGGTCTGAACCAATGAGAAGTCTCACTTGCTGAAACTAGAGTGTTGATTGGTTGATAGGTGATTTTTGGTGTAAAGTGGATTATACCGGAGGGGTGAGAGGTTAGTATGGATTATTCCATCAAGATATTATAAGTGGATTTGGTTATTGTTGGATTTATCATAGCAATGTAAAATGCTATCATTACTTCAATATACTCTTCCTTAGACCATTTCTTATTGTTTTTTTTTGTGGGAGTTTCTTTTAATCAATATAGAGGTCCCCTGTGAGGATTATCTTCGTCGTGGTTTTCCTCTTGTTCTCGTTGGGTAGAGTTTGTTCCAGTTGCAGAATTTTCGATCCCGGTTAAGTTTCTCACTGGGAATCGCAATCCTTGTTGACCAGCGTGATGACCTATGGGGGGGTTTAGTAAGATTTTTCCTTGCATCAGCATTATAGTTAGTTCGTATTTACCTATAAGTGGGCACCAGAGCATATCCATACCATGGTGTACCATCACGTTCAGAGGGCCAAGCCTCCTCCTGATATATATATATATATTTACTATTGCTATTATTAACAACAATGGTAAAATCTTTATAAGCGTTTGGATCCCAAGTAGACACGACATGCTTCACGAGACTCCGACATAACTTCAATTTTCAACTGAATTTTCTTTTCCTTTTTCCTCTTTTTCTCTCTTATGTTCAATAATATGAAATTATATTCAAATCTCTCTAATCCTGTTAGACAAATATGTTTTACTCATAAATACACTTAATATATAGATACTAATACTATTTAAAGAAAACTTTATTTTCAGTGTTTGTATTGTATGGTTTATGAAATAAAAATTGTATATAAATTACTGATAAATAAATAACAAAAGACCATTAAAAATAACCGATAAGTCACTATCACCACAATTACCACCACTACCACCACTACCACCACTACTACTACTACTACTACTCCTATTGCATTCTTCTTTGTTTCTCTTTCTTCCTCCTAATATCAGTAATAAGAGTCTAATAATTGTTCAATGCTCTGTCCGAATCAGATAAAATAATTAAGATTTGCGTCAAACAAAAATTAATAAAACAAGAGTAGGTACCGATTACATACCAGGTATATCAACAAATAATATAACTTAGTAAGTTAAAATTAAAATATTATATAAATAAAATTTAATTTACGGCTTTATACTAATCAATGTACATATATACATACGTACACATATATACATATACACGCATTATTATTATTATTATTATTACTATTATTACTATTATTATTATTATTATATCACGATGTCTGGGGGATCATTGAAAAACTCAAACGACACACGAAAAAACAAATGTCATTGTTTGTGAGCAGGCACCCCTACCCCACCTTAACTTAACGTGAACTTATATTTGATACCTAAGTTGTCTAGGGAAATTAAAACCCAACCACCCCTTATCAAAATGACTGAATTTTTCCGTAACCGTAACAATTTAAAATATTAAGATTGTCTTTGCTTATAAATTAAATAAATTTCTTAATAGGTTATTCCAAAAATCGCTTAAGAATGGACGGAGCTATGGATGTAAAATTTAATTTTATAATTAAATTTAAAAGTTTGGCTTCTGTTTTAAAACATGGTAATTCCTATATAGCGATGGAACCATATTTTTAAAATAGAAAAAATATCTATATATGTTAAAGACACGTAAGAATGAATAAATTTCCCATGGCAAAAATAGATTCCTTGAGTCTGAGTAAAGTCGTATATATTCTCGCAAGGTCATTTGATGGGGGTGATGGGCATTAAAATAGGATTGGCGATCTGCACATATTGGCAATCTGCGCCAACTTTCCCTCTTGTGTTGGGCAATGTCCAAACTAGGACATTTGGTCCCTGTGCATCAAATAATTTGCTTGAGTGCAATGTGTTGTACAATATATCTGTAGTTCACACCTCATTGCATTTATTTTCTGCATCGATCTGAAAGTCCGCATTTATTGTGGAAGGTACCAAAGCCGGTTCTGGTCTCTTAAGTGGTTTCCCGTATGGAAAAACTTTTGATCATTTTCCAATTGACATCTATTGAATATTAAGAGACCTTTTTTTTACTTAAAAAAAAATCATTTCACCCCAAGTAAGACGATAAAGGCGCAAGGGGTTACTGGGAGTAAAAGAAAAATGACGAGGCTTTAGTTGGGGGAAAGGACAATAAAAGAACAGAATCCAGGAATACAGAAGATGGCGATTGGCGTCGTTTGCTTTCAATCCACAGTTTTCTCATTATGGTCACAACACCGAAGATTATTGTTCCACCATTTTCTTTGGTTTGAAGTTAATATGGAATAAAACATCCTGATGGCATTGTGTTTGGCTAACACAGACTTCAGCTGACGTTAAGAACCGACAAAGTTCAGGATATGATGCAAAACATCTAAAATATATATTCAAAATATTATGAAAATAAATATCCAAGAGATGAAATTTGTTCAACTAGTTTCCCACTTACAAATTCCTGGTGTAGGTAAACATTTAGACCCAAATACTTCAGAGAAAACATATTCTTGTAGTTCTTTTGGCTTGTCTAGGAGAAGTCTCAGAATACCAGTGTGTGGATTGTGGCAGGTCATATAACTATTGTCTTGAGTATGTCAAAGTTTATGATGTGTCTTTTTAGGAAAAGAATATCCAGTCAACACTGACAAATGTTTTTGGTCAAAAATTCCTTTTCCATTCTGAGTCACATGTTCTAAATGGCACACGTTTTGTACCATTAGGTGGTGGGTGACCTACTCAAAAAATATTGGTTTCGTTTGCAGCACTAGTTGAAAAGATTGTGAACAAGAGGGCGCAATGTGAAAGTTAATAACTATTTCAGGAATTAGACATTACAGACTACTTTGAAAAGTGTAAGAGACACGAGGATGTGCAAGTGAGGAGGTTCCGCAGTCATGGGTAATGTGGGTTATCCAACTTGACTTCTTTAAAAAAAACCGTCGCTAGAGGACGCGCTTTAAGCCTACGAATAGGCAATGCTATTTTCACTCATTCTCTTTCCTCTTTTAAAACTCTGGCTATGAGATATTTCCACTGGGAAACGTTCATTTTCAATGTCTTACTTTTCTCTAGTAGCTTTTTGTACTCTTTCACATTCGTGTCTATCACGTAGGCCTACACAAATTACACACACACAAACATACATTCTCGAATATAAACGCTTTATGAAAGTAGTCTTTAAATGTTTTCTTCGTTTATTTTAATTGTAATACATTTGTTAATACATGCATTGCCGTTTGTTTTATATTGTTTTCTGTTATTTATTTATTACTTGGACTCACATTCAAGTCTGCAATAATTGTTAAGGGAAAAATAATACCAAGACACACGTGTTTTTTTACATAGACACAACACGCATTCTCGTAGCACTCGTACTTTGAAGTGGATCAAAGTAGGTTATTTTTTCGCGAATTTCGAACAAACCTCGTATAAACAAGAACGAAAACTCATGTCTAAAACCGGGTAAAATGAAGAGGGAAACTGTAACGTCAGGATAAATTCACAGGGCTTCGCTATTAAATCAGCCCGGAATAATATAATGGAACACTACAAAAATTGCTTGTTAAATCAACTGGTAGTTTTTTTCTTTCACGAAAGGCTATCAATAATTTATTATTTTCTATGGTAGGGTAGATTTAACGTTCTAAGCGTTTTATCTTTATTTTATACTCAAGCCATTGCAATCGAAAATTACGATACATATGTCATTAATGGTTGCTGAAAATGCACTCGAAACACAAGGAAATGAATGATTACGAACCCCGTAGCGCATTAGCCACGTTGGGACATTCCATGTACAGCAATCGTAACAGCAGTTTGTGTCTCTAGGGCAATATTGCATGACAGAGCCCCATCTCTTCATGCGGGTTTTTGAAGAGGAAACTTTCCACTCACTAAAGATAGTTTTCGCAAACGCGTGCGTCATAATAGATCACAAATTGTCTTTGTCTTAGACTGGTTACCCTATCAAGGATAAATTGCTAGTATGCCCTATTATTTCGTCGTTTTTAATGAAACGTGTATTAAAGAGAGTTTACTACCCTCATATACAACTATATATATATATATATATATAATTGGCTTCGACTGTCTCCTAATATGGTGTCTATTTTAGTAGTTGCAAGTTATCTCCCGTTTATGGGTTCCATGGATCAACGAGAGTTTCTTTATTTTTTTGTATTTATTTATCCTATATATGCATGTGAATGTGGGGATAGGGTAACGATTACTGGCGTAAAACGTGGAATCGATATGCCAAGTTAAAATTCTTCGTTAAAACTCTTGAATGAATGCGAATGGATTAAACAGCAAGGACAAACTGGGTTCTCTTGTCTTGGAGAAGGAAAAGTTTGAATTCAAACACTAATAATAAGGCGGTTGTGGCAATGACAATTCCACCTCGTAAAATCTTACTTGTTATAGAAACCACAATAGTAATGCTAGAGTCAGTGGCCCCTACGGGAGTCTACAGAAGTTAACGAAATACCGTAATTCCCTTTGTATAATACGCCTTCGTCCATAATACGCACACCTAAAATTGTGCTGAAAGTGTGGGAAAATGCTTCTACTCACGCATACTGCGCACCCCTTGCTTGGTAATCAAACCCTATATATTGAACCCCTCCAATTTTTATTACGGCCAGCGTTTCCTACTCTTATTTAAAAAATGGTTTTAAACACAGAATAATATTATTCTAATTTAGTTTTATGATAATTCTTATTTTATTTTACGGTAATTTCTAAAGATTTTTTGTACGTGTGCATAATACACCCCCCTGATTTTGCTTATTATTTTTTATAAAAAAAATGCGTATTATACATGGAGAATTACGGTAATAGGGCATGTAACACCTATCATGACCTCACTGGATCGATGTACTCTACAAGACCGGTCGTTGGTCCTGTCCTGATCCAGTATTATAGATTCAATCAAAGTCTCCCGTTCACAATGTCGATTCAATTCCACTTTTCAGCCACGTTGTGATTTTTTTATCCTGGAGAGCAACTAACAAATCGTAGATCCTGGAAGATTCAGCTGGTCGACTTGCAAATTTATTGGAGCGAGAATCGGGCCAAGCAGAAAAATCAAATATAAACAAGTCGATTCGAGTCCAAAGAAAAATTTATGTATATGTATATAAGGAAGAAACTGGTACAAAAATGCTTCTTTTACAAGAAAGTAGTGTATATGAAATAAAGTCCAGAAAAAAATATTGCAAATAATTCTGAAAGAAGAGAAATAGTTTTCGGGTTAACCATTTTTGTTCTTAGTAGTTGCCGTAATTATTTCACTATCAGGATATAAGAGGGTTCACTGGCAGTATTGCGCCAATATTGCAGATAACTTGAGTTTACTTCCTCCCTTATTACAGCAGCAAGCGTACGCTTTCACTCTCACTGCCTATCTCTCTCTCTCTCTCTCTCTCAGATCGATTGCTTGTCAACCCACTTCACCTGGCTCCAATTCCAAGTTCAAGTTCAAGTTCAAGTTCAAGTTCAACTTCGACTGTTTGTTTTCGCACAACACGCGCTTAAATAAACGCAGTGGTAGCGACAAAAAAAATGGGGTGTTGGCAAACTTAGGATACAACCTGATTACTGACCTATCAATCTTTTATGGTTAAATGAACAGTCTCTTCTCAATTGGTATTCCATAGTTTATATAACACTATTGTTTTGACATTTTATATTAATAATTCTGACGAAGCACAGATTCTCTGGGCACAAACTTCACCACATATTATTTTTCTCATCTATAAACAAAATTCTATATTACTATAGTTATTAATATTTCAAGGGTGACCATTGCTCTCTGTCACAAGCATACTGGTAAATTAACCTTGGTATGTTCAATCTGATTGTCATATTTGACAACAATTTGTAATAATTTCAGATTATAACCTGCCCCCTGAAAACCTTACCTTTCGTTTATTGGATAATCAGAATGCATTATAGTGGTGTGGGGCTTAGGGGTTAAAATGAACAGTTGCTTTAACCACGACAAGAACTTTAACAAATCAAGATAAAGTATTTATACAGGAATTTACACGCTTGAAGTAGTGTCAGTAGCTCGTTTCAGGTAAATAAATCAATTTTTAAAGTCCATAATTTTAGCGTATTGCGGAAATGTTCATTGACACGATAAATAGTCGGTGTGTCATGAGAAACAAGTCATGCTTACTCTAGAATCTGCGCCAGATAACTGGCCTGCGATTCCACCCAAATTAGTATCAGCATGTCCCTACTTATTCAGTATGCCTCATAAATTTTCTTTCTCTAATGTAGATCAGTTTTGATGTTTTTAATTTTGATTTTCAATGCGACCACATTTTATTCATCGACCCCACAAGCTTATTTGTATTCAAAGAAAGGTCTGAACGGCCAAGCCAATGAGGAGACAAAGGGGAATGTTTATATTTTACCCAGACGTCAGTTTTATTTCGTTAAAACGACATGGGTTTTTTAATATACAACGGAAACAGAAAAAGATTTGCAGGATGAAATGTCAGGTTTGGGTAGATTGGACTGTTAATGTTTAATGAAACCCATGGTAGGTAAGTTGATTGTCGGTCGGTTGGTCTTCCAGGTCAGGTAACAGAAGTGTGGTTGGACGTGTCGACGATTGGGAAGCTGAGGTGTGGTCGATCTGGTCGTGTTGACGGCGGGAAGCTGGGGTGTGGTCGATCTGGTCGTGTCGACGACGGGAAGCTGAGGTGTGACGATCTGGTCGTGTCGACGGCGGGAAGCTGAGGTGTGGTCGATCTGGTCGTGTCAACGGTCGGACTAACCCAATAATCAATCAAGTTAGTTAACTGCATTTCCAGTCTTCTCTTAAAACCACCTGAGAAAATAAATGAAAATATCAGATCCTAACCATCTGCCTCAGCAAGCCCTAGATAAATCTAACTGAAGAGAAATCTGTAATTTAAATATCTATACCAAATACTAATAGCCTCAAACATGTGCATTGGTAGAAGGTCAATGATCCATAAATGCGTCGCAGGATGCAAATTCGGTTGTCCCAGTTCTGAGTCAGGCTGGTTTGTATTTACAACAACTTAATACGATGATAAGTCGGCATAGAAACCCACGAACCCAGATCGGGGACGGCGGAAGAAATAAGAATTGCTTTAACATCTCACTAGAAGCGATCAAGCATTTAGCAGTTGAAGTTGGCAACCAGTTAGAGAAAAGTGACGTTCCCAAATGTAGCCAAACCGAGTAAGTTACGTAGTGAGAAGAGCCAGTACATTGTTGGACATAGCGAGATGAAGTTAGGGTCTGAGACAGAGAAGCCGTGGAAAAAGTGTGTGTTAATTTGGATCCACTGATTTCACTTGTCCATCATTCATCGCGCCATATAGGAGGATTGTTTAACTGTTAGCTTATATCAAATCCGCCAAAATATGACACTGAATGTTGGACAATTTCTTCACAGATGAGCAGGCGACTGGAGAAACCGGAGATGTGGTTCTACAGAAAAAAATTGAGAATAGCATGTACGGAACATGTGAGCAACGAGGAAAATAAGAGCGAAGCGGACACTTTTGCCTAAGATCAGAAAGAGGCAGTTGAAATCTCTGCGAGACATAATGAGGAAAGAGGGCTTGGAGAATCTGACACTCGTGGGACATATGGAGGCAATAGGTGCAGAGGCAACAGTGAATAACACGCCTAACAAGTTTGTGTAAATGGATAAAAGAACATGAACAAAGATGGATAGTAAGGAGCCAAACACTGTTTAGTACTAAAATGGATAGGAAGTTGTGGAGAGCCATGATCGCTCACGGAGATCAAGACAAAGCCAACCCACTCTCGTGTCTGTCTGATCAGAGACAGTTGTTCTGAAAGTGTCATTCTTTAAAGCAGGAGTTTTCAACCAAGAGGTATTTGCTTTCTAATGGTGGTGAGTTATGGAAGAGGAAAAATCTTTTACTTTTTCTTGTTTGTTATTTACAGAATTTGGAGTCTATCATGGGTGTCAAAAAATCTCCACTATAAAAATAATACATATAAATATATATGTACTAATGTGACGATGATGGAACATTTTAATCAAAGACGTATTCACTTAGCGTAGATTTGTTTAGACAACCAGGATTTTTTTAATTGACTGACCACGACCTGTTGCAAAGGTTCGCATTCATATTTTTTAGATGGATACAAATTCGAGTTTATTGAAACAAATGTACTAAAGCGGTCGGTTGGAATTTTTGATTCCTTGTCATTTATCTTCCACTTTGTCAAATTTATCACGTATGCACATTTCTTATTTATTATTTAACTGGCTTTTCCTGGAGTTTGTCGTCTTTACATATATTCACTGATCCTCGTTTTGTTGGACATATATCTGGAATCATTATATGCTATTTGAATTGTGAAATTTTAATATTTCTACAAACAAGATTACATATAACACAAAAATAACAGCATATACTAAACTGATATTTTGTTAAATCTTTATTGTCATTATTTTCATTGTTATTATGTTTTCACACGTGAATCTTAAGATAATATCTTTCAATTGTTATTGTCGTTCCATGCGCTTAAAAGGTTTTTTTTTACGTGGAGAGAGTGGGAGAAGAGAGAACTTCACCTCGTTTATCCTGAATAAGGTTCATACGAAAACAAACAAGACATGAAACTCGCATGTGAAATTCGAAAGATACAAACATTTATTACAATGACATAAAAAAACAATAAAGCAGAATACATGGTTTACAAATAAGGTTGCACAGAATTTTCCTTTTGTACACCTTGTTATTAAGGCAAGATAACCAGTTCAAAAATTAAATTTGGTTCATACATGCAGATATAAATTATTCAACAAAACTTTCAACAATCGAAAAATATTTTGACAAGTATCGGGTTATCTCCCCTTCGTTTCGTAACCCTTTCAACAGGGGTCTCTCTCTTCCGGGAGTATAAATACGGGCTGACCTTTCGCCTCTTTCTCTTTTCTCCGCTTACGCGCACGTGCGAGAACTACATCGATTTCGGCCGCGGGCCGAAACCTCGCACGTGGGGCGAGGTACACAAACTTTCTCTTAATATCTCCAATATGTGAACTCTAATACACAACCAGCGTTTCCCATATTCAGGGAACACGCTAAAGACAAAATTCACAACCGTACGGGCATTTCAATTCAGCACACGCACAATAACTTTCCATACAGACACTAACGTTTTATTCATGTTTTAAATGATGTATTTGTAATTCTTGTATCAATCTGTTTGTCATTAATATATATTTGCTTTGTACATATATATCTGTCTTGTTCGTTTTATTTTGCTTTCTTTGGACTCCATCATAGTCCAACATTCCTATGTAGCGGGACTGGCCAGCAGGAAGTCTTAGTCCAGAGATTTTATCCTCGCATTAACCCGCCGGTCCTCTACACAAGGTACAATACAATTCCTTTCAAAATTTTTCTAACAATAGATATTCTTTGAAAAAAAGAAACACTTAGTTATTTGAAAGTCAAAATTGAGAATGTTGACAGATTGACCAGAATCGCTGGGACTTTAACAAATTTGTTCTTTTTTAAGACAGTTCGATTATTATTATTTTAAGAAATCTTTCACTTTTCTGATTTCAATTAGCTTCAACTTCCTTTTCTGTTTCTTTCTTTGTTTGCTTCTTACTTCTTCCGCAAGAAACAGCCTGGCTCATCCGCTAATGACAGCCAAAATTATTTGATATGTAATCTCTTGTAGAAAGAGTGTTAGATGGTAGGTTTATGAATTTTGTGCACTTGTAACAACAACACAAAATTTATTATCCGACCTTTTAACATTTTTTCTACAAAACTTGTAAATAAATTAGTTATCCTTAATACTAGAATCTTTACCACCACATCGAAGTCAATCGGAGATATAATTAGGAAGGAAAATACATCCAACACCAATTCAGATGCCGGTGTAGTGGACCATGCGGTGTGTGAATGTGAGAAGAGAAGATGAGTTATCTCTAGGTTAAGGCTTCCGCTGGCCGGTCCAGCTACAATAGAATGTTGGACTTTAATGGAGTCTAAAGAAACAAACAAGACCGATATACATGTATGCGAACAAATATATATTAATAACAAATGGATTAATACACGAATTACAAATACATTGAAGACATGAATAAAATGTTACGGTCTGTATGGAAAGTTGTGTGTTGAGTTGAATGTCCGTACGGGGTGAATTTTGTTTTAGCGTGTTCTCAGAATATGGGAAACTCTGGTTGTGTATAGGAGTTCACATATTGGAAATTTTAAGAGAAAGTTTTATATACCTCGCCTCACGTGCGGGGTTGCGGCCCGCGGCCGAAGTCGAGATAGTTGCTCGCACGTGCGCGTAAGCAGAGAAAAGAGGAAGAGGCGAAAGGTCAGCCAGTATTTATACTCCCGGGAGAGAGAGACCCCTGTTGAAGGGTTATGGAAACGAGGAGGAGCTAACTGCGACACCGGTACTTGTTAAATAAATGTTTACGATGTAAAAGACACACGGGAACAAAACTGGCCATAACATGATTTTACAAAAGCCATCTTAATTAAAAAAAGAACATAATTCTTTACGTGGAAAGTACTTCGAAGAATTGCTAATAACTATATTACCAACTATAAACACATGTCAAAAACATCGAATTGTATCACCAACCTTTATTGAATCCATTCTTAAACACTCTAACCTATGCTTATCTAAAGCAAACCGTATGTACGTGTACGGTGTACGCACTTACGAATATACATTATCATCTGAATCCCACATAAACAAATTAGAATTATTATGCACATACACATAAAGTTATATTTACAGTTTTTCATTTAGGCTTGGAATATGTTAATTTCTTGGAACTTCGAAGGGACGCGTTGTCTTTCCTTGAATTCGGAACGCCACAAATTGTATTAAGGGATACAAAAGGCGATTATCTCCCTTTGTAGGTGATGTAATCACGCGTGTTACGTGACGGCCGCTTAATGTCCTCATTGCATAGTGGTGAATGTAGCAGTCAGCTTCTAAGAGTCAACCCAAGCAGTCACTCTAGCTGTGATTCAGCTAACAAGCCCATTTTGCCATTTCCCATTGGGAATATATCTTCACCAGATATAGAGAAATCTCCAGCAGTTCCACTTCCGTTGAGAATTATTATACTTAAAACTCTCTTTTTCGTTCTCCTTCCTGCTTGTTATTGCATACATGTTATATTTTCTCTGCATGAAAACACATGTAAATATGTATATATAATTTTGTGCATGATTTAGTGGTATAAAACTCTCTCTAAGAACAAAACATATTTGTCATTCCTTTTCTTTCCTAAAATTTTTCCTTCTGTAAAATAAGGTATTATTATATCATGGATATAATAATGCCCATAATGGGGGAAATTCAGATGGGAGAATAAAACTTTCTTCCATAGCTTGCCCATTATTTGGGTCAATCCAATGTAACATGATGTTATTGAGCTCTATTATGTGTAAATTTTATTTATGACTTGCTATTCTCAAACGTTTGAAGTTTATCGTATGTCTCTTTAACGTTTAGTAAGTTTGGCCACTCTTGGTCTAAGATTACTGCTCAGCTTTAAGCATTATTTCTATAATTGCATTTATATTATGTCTTGTTTAAATGTTATCTCTATATAAAAAATGTGATAAATTGGAGATTAGCATTTATTTGTGCATTTCTTTTTCTGTTTCTTTGAATAAATATTATATCCTATTATAACTGTGATTGCCCCTCCTTTCGTTAGTTCGCACGACCGTTACGTCTTGCCAATACCTCATAAATTAATGGACTATGTCGTTTTGGTCGTGTGGAAAGAAAGAAATAGTCACTACTTGGTTTCAGTAAAAAAAAAAGAAAGAAAGAAAGAAAAGAGAATTGTTTAACGACAGTTTCAGTGAAATGAAAAAAAGCTGTCAATTTAAAATCTTTTCTTTTGTATCCCCTTACTTCTAAAAATAACGACCATCATTCATATTTATGATTGTTATTGCAATATTTTGTTAAAGTTGTGAAGCTCAAATATTTAACGAAGCGAAAGGGGAATTTCTACGGATATTTTATCATAGAACTCGCCATGAACTTACACAATAATTAACTTAAGAATTATAGGAAAACGGTGAGATTTTCACAAGTTAAAACTACTTATTATAATTGTCACTTCTCTTTTGTCTCACAAATCGCGTCAATTCAGTTTCTGTAATTCTTTGACACCGTTTTAATGTTTTCTGCAGATAATCAGATTCTCGTTGCAAAATTTCATTAAATGATACCAAATCATCAAACTAACAAAGGAAAAAAAACAACTAATTAACCTTATGGGAGTGATTAACGAGATATCTCGTTAAAAATATCTTTATTACTAGAATGGCTAACGGGATATGAGAAATCTTTTTGAAAATAAAAGACGGCGAAAGAAAAATCTGCAGGTGTGTATTTAAGTGTGTGAGGGACTGTAATCAAAAAGCAAACTAAAGTCATATTGAGAAATTCCTTTACCTCAAATAAGGGGACACAGAGTCCTGTTACCGACTGTCCCTCTGCGAGTTGTCTGTGCGCGAGACGTTGTGACTGCTGATTTTTATAAGGAACACGCGGACGTAGTAGTAAATGAATACAATTCTTATTTTTAATTCTCTTTTAGTTTTGTTGTGCTTTTTTTTTAAATGTTATATCTGTGATCAATCGGAAGTTACTCTAGTTATCGTACTGATTCAGCAAAATGAGGTAGAGTTCATTAAAATGGAGTAGTTTTCAGCAAAATTTTCCTATTTAAGTCCTTATAGTTTTCGAGATCTTGCCAGAAACGTACGGATGTTTATAGCAAGATTTTTGTGGTAAAAATTATAAAAAGCACTTCAACGAGATATCGCGTGAGAAGGTTTTTTTCTTCTTTTATCCTGATTCTTGTAATTCTGGCATTTGTCAATGAATTTTGGTTGTGATTCAAAACACGTATGGCGTTTAAGTCGGGTAAAGCTGACGAGATATTACGTTGATATATTAGACAAAAATATCGCCGTCTCGATCAAAGTTGTAAGGGTCTGCATTCGTACACAACAACGAGTCCCTCAGGGCGAATATATTTGAGAGAGAGAGAGAGAGAGAGAGAGAGAGAGAGAGAGAGAGAGAGAGAGAGAGAGAGAGAGAGAGAGAGAGAGAGAGAGAGAGAGAGAGAGAGAGAGAGAGACTGGTACTATCAAGCATGATGGCTGACTTAATATTTTGCTGGCGACATCATTTACAGTATCCTTAAATATTCTAAAGACTGATTTAAATATCAAAATTTATCGCAATGCTCATTCATTTAACAAAACATTATATAAAAAATAAAGATTTTATTATTAGTTGTCCATTGCTTTGCCAGTCACATAGACTGAGCTAAGCGCTCTATAGCTTTAAAAATAAAACAATTATTACAAATCTTCATTAAATACTTAACTAAATGAACGTTTTGATATAAGTTAAGCAATATTTTTAACACTAAGTCATTGGCAGCATCAAAATATATTTAAAAATGAGAAATTATATCCGTTTTTGTCCTCCGTACATTTTTTTAATGTTGACCTAATTAATGAACAGTTTTTGCGATGTTTATTTTATTGATTTTAAAAAGTGTTTTATTTTATGTCTAACTGTTGTTAAAAAGGAACAAAAGTAAAACCTTAAGATATTTAAAACAGACAAAAGAGAAACAGATTTTTTGAGCTGAGGAAATAAATTTTACAATTGGCTAAAAAAGGTTTGTTGTTCAAATCAAACTAAGCGATAAAAAAAAATCAAAATCAAAAGTTGCGTAAAGTTGTTTGGAAGAAATAACATTAATTTCATTTACATCTTTAAGTTACAGGAAGCATTCAGAGAATGATATTTTAAATAAGAATAGAAAACTTTATTGTCGACACCCTTTTTTTCTTTGTGATTGTTAGTTACTTAATTTTTCTGTTAAAATTGAAATTGAAAATTTTCACTAATTTACCTTAACCAATATAATACTAATTAACAATTTAAAATGCAACTTCACAATTTAAAATGTTTCAAAATCGACATTTCATTAAAAAATATTATTCATTTCTTTTAGGTAGAGTTACGTAATTTGATAGTAGCTATTATTTTGTTTGTTAAAAACATAACAGATAATTTTGTTTAAAATTATCATTTAATACATAAAATGTTATAAAAGTTATTTTTAATTGTGAACTAATTCTTCATTAGAAATTTTTCGCAATTTAGTAAATTCTAAAATTGTTTAATTTTCCCAGTTTTGTATAAAATAAAGTTTAAGTTACTGAAAAGGGTGGATGTTGGCACAAAGAAGCACCACCGAGAGATTAATCATTTTCTGATTTGCAAGTAGTAATATAAAATATCTTTATTTACAAAAAGTTAAAAATAGACGAAAATTATTCTTGGGAACTACCCTTATCCGCAGGCCCGTCACCAAAGTGCTTTGAGTTGGAGAGGGTAGTGACAGGAGCAGCGAGTAAGATTTTTTTTTCTTTTAGTTTATATCATGTTTTATAGAGGGATAGAACATATACTTTGGGCGGAGGACAGTTCTCCCACGCCCTAGCTCCACGAGCCACTTCTGCATATTTTTATTTTCTCGTCATTCCTGTTTCGGCTTCGTGTTCCTTTTGCTTCTTTTTTCAGGTAAATTCTTTGGCTGAAGAAAGCCCGAAAATAATAAAAACTGAACAAAATCAAAACAAAAACAGTCGAGTTGAAGACAAGTCAGAAATATTCAGCTTTCTTTAACCGAACGGCTTTAAAGTTCGAGATAAAAACTTTTTTCCCCCCCGCTCTAACCAAAATAGTTTTTTAGCATCAGATGATATACTAAATTAGGGAAATTTAAAAAAAAAAAAAATTTTGTTTTCTTTTTCATCATTAGAAGGAAAAGTTCTTGATTTTAATAAAATTTTAAATAATTTCAATTGATATTTCAATAGATTATTTTAAATATTTTTTTCAATTAGAAAACCAAGGAAGATAAAAATGGTTTGAAGTCGTGAGAAGCCAGAGTTACCCTATTGCACCCCCTACACCCGTATATACGCATCAATGAACACATCCAGCAAACTTCGGTCAATAAATTCACATTTCAAATACATACGAAGGTTATATGTTGGATAAATTAAAAACCATGGTTGTTTTGTTAATTATTTCTTTTGATTTCTATTTTATACAAATTTCCTTCCGGGTTCTAAACAGAGACCTAAAGTCACTCACTAAATGGGTTCATGGCATTTTTTCACTGATCATTTTTTTGTAAAAGAAAGAAGACCTAAGATGACATATTTTTACATGTGAGTAAAACCTTTTGTATTTCTTTAAGGCATGGGCTGTTAGGAATCCTTTAAATGAGTCTATGAGAAACTTTTCCAATCAATTCGAGAACTCCAACTACAACTGGAATTATTGATGTCACATTTTTGAGATTTCCACTTTAAGATCCTTGTATTTTGATAGTGTTTTGAAGATCTTTAAAGATACAATCTGTAAGGACTGTCATAAGAAGAAGAAGAAAGCACATTCTGGTTGTGGTCTTTGATTACGATGTCTGGGCATTATTATTATTAATTACCCGCATGCATTTACTTATTGCAATATTTTGTTAAAAAAATTGTTAATCTCAAAGATGCAATAGAGGAATTTTTATACGGGTACTCTATAGCCATGGCATTTGCAAGGAGCTTATTCAATAATTAACTTAAAGATGAACTATGATTTATCAAAATATTCAAATTCGTAAACCGTGAAATTTTCATGGGTAATGATAATTTTTTTAATGAATATCATTATTCACAGGAGAAGAGAAAGTTCAATCCTTTTTTTGACTTAGTTGGAATGTAGTTTCAGTTGTTGAGTCTTTTGATCTGTAGCTGCTTCGCTTGTAATTTCTGTGGATAATGGGATTCGCTTCGCATAGATTTGTACAAACGACACTTTTTTATTTAACTGACCATTATCTCTTGCACGGTAGAGTAATGGATAGTGGCTCAAATTGAGGAATCGGAGAGTCGAGTTCGAATTCCAGTTGGATCTATTAATACCCCTGAGAAAGCTATGAATCCTCTTCTATAGGTAAATAGCAGGACAGAGTGGGTTCTATAGCCCTGGGTGGCAATCGTTCTAGGAGAAGGTAACTCTGAATTCAAAAACCGGTCTGGAGAGGGTTGGGCTAGAAACATCACTTCTACTGCGCCTGCAGTACATGTGATGCCCCTGATGGATCACGGGATTCGCGCGTGCGCGATCTCTTGCAAATTTCTTCTTTTTTTTTTTAGGTGCATCCAAACTCGAATGTTCTTTGGATTTGCTTGAACCAAAAGCGATTGTGTGAAAATTCTCCTTTTTATACCCCATTATCTATTTTCTACGACATCCGTGAATTTTAAGTCTTATTTTAAATTTTATTAAAATTATTATCATGTTGTTACCACTGAAATTTTTCTTGCTAGCTATCCTAATTATACTATTCCATTTGAAAATACTGACACTCATAGTTACCACCCAAATAAATGCAGAGCGGTTCCTGAAAAAAAATAAAAATAAAAAATAGAAAGTATTTTTACAAGTGACCTCTCTTCATGAGAATTCTTTAGATTATTTGAAATTTATTTATTAATGTTTTGTTAAGAAAGTTCGAATACAAATATCTACATTACTAGAATGAAAAAAATGCTATTTACTGACCGGCTGGAGAGGGGCGCTTCCCCGTTATGGTCTATGATGTTACGCGAAGAAAAAGAAAGACTTTCTTTTAGAAAACATTAATTTTTAAAGATGTTCGGTTTTTACTGTAGGAAATTCGGTCGTCCAGTTTTTATATTAAAAATCCGAACGTCCGAAATCCAAACAATAATGAAATAAAAATAAAGGAAACATTGTTTCATGCCTGTTAAAATAAATAATTTGTATTTACAAAAATATGTACATGAATTCACAAGAGTCAAAAACGAATAAAAATTGTCTTTAGTTGAGTTAGAATCTCTGTGTAGATGAACCACAGAAAAAAATCTGCAGTTGAGAAAAGACTTTTATCGTTAGCGAAGATTCACTGACAGTCTTTGTTGTTGATGGTGGTGGTGATTCGTTTGAAGTTGCCGACACATAATTGTCAGCGAAGATATATTATTTGATAATAATATGATTTTACTGACAGACCGTAAACCATTATACTACGCCTTCAACTTGTTTAAATCCATTAAAATCGGATTGCCAACAACGATACCTGTTAATAATTTACTGATTACATTTCTAATATCGCAGATATTAATCAAGGTAGTCAAAATATAGAAGATGATTGTATGTCTCGACTGGTTTTTACAATACATGTTGATATCTATGAAGAGCCAGAAATAGGCATGTGTTTAATAATGAAAAAAATCAAATATTTTACTAACCACAAAGAGTTTTCAATTCACTGTTAGGTAATTCTAAAATATCATGTGATGTATCAACTTTTTATCCTATATCTTTTATAATGAAAGCTTTAATAAATCTATTTTTGATACCCTTATTCCTTGTCTCATCTACGTATTCGATTGTGGATGAGTGTGTTCCATGTCGGGGTCACCAGTCTGGATATTGTTGTGTGAGTATTCTCGGTTTTCATTTGATCGAAAACTTCGGAAATAAAAAGGAAGTGGATTTCAAGGGTATGAAATAAATAATATATTTTTATTTATTTGTTTTAGAGTGAGTCCTTTGATATTCGGTGTAGCAAAATGTTCGTTTATAAGGTGGATATTGGTCGCAGTCTGGAGAAATGTCCGTTTCAGTCAGGTAGTAAGTAGTTTTGAAGTCAAACTGTGTTAGGAGTAGTAGCAATATTAGAAATAGGTCAGTGCTAATCTACTGTGTTTGCCTAACCATGACAAAAATATCAATTGGCACATGACCTCTTAACTACTTCTTCACACGTCACGCATAGTTGATTTCTCCGGTGGCCGCGTCTCTGTTCGTCACTCTTGTCGTCCCTTCGGCTTCTAGCTAAGATGTGTCAGCTTATATTCTTTTGACTAGGCTCCGAGACTATGGTGCGGACATTCGTTCTGGCTAACATCTGTGTCAATTGTTTTGATTGGTCAAAATTATTTTGTTTCCCGGTGTTCCTTTCTTTATTATTTTATATAATGGAAGTTATGCGTGGAGCCTCTCTGATATTTTGCTAATTTTAACTCATAAATTAGTAGGATATGTTCCCGCAAACTTCCGGTGATTTTTAACCGGGTTCAGACTTTTCTTCTTTATCCTCTTTTTATTTGAGGATTACTTGTTAGTTTAGATAGAAGTATATAAAAAGAAGTTTAGAAAGAGAAAAAGAAAGAGATATGAGTTTCTAAGGAAAGCACAAATGTCTTATTTTAATTTGAATTGTTTTAATTTTTGTTGATATCTTTTATTTTTATCGGGACTCACTACACAATCATCTATAAAGATAATTAAATATAAATACCATTGAAAAAATATGAATTTAAATATTAAAGTATCGTTTGGATTCTATCTTTACGGCCTTGGGTAAAACCAAAGTTGCCCCCCCCCCCACCGATAATAGCTCAATAATGAAATAACGACATCAGTAAACGAAAAGTTCATTGGAAAGATCTTTTTAAATATGGAATTTTAATCTTCAAATTCGCTTATTCATGACAGTTCATATTCTGGCCACTAGCCGATGAGATTGATATAAGAAGTGGATCCAAAACAGTTCAGTTCACTAGAGAAATTCGTAATCTGGAAACTGGAAACACTATTGTTGCGGGATGTTCACGGAGTGAAATATATCAGAAAGCAAAATTAAGTAAGATGAAGGTTTTGTGTGCTTATCGCATCCGTATCTCACAAAATTTAGGTTATACAAACAATTTAAGAACAAATTGCATGGCAAGAAACTACTAAATACTGTTGTTAAAGATTTAACATTAAAGAAATTTTTATATCAACAATAAAATATTCATGTAACGACAATTACAATGTTTGTTGCTGTGATAATTAAGACAATGTCATAAGGAATGTTTGTGCAGGAATGTTGTTAAGAAATGTTGGTACCTTTTGATTGTTAAGAAATTTAAAATGATTTGGTTTCTGCAAGGAAAAAGAAATTATATGTGTTCGTCCATTTATCAGTGTGTAGACAAGTAAGAATAAATGTTATCAAGAGTTGCTTGCCTTTATCTGTGTAGACTAAAGTTGGTGAAATATACAATTACTTTTTTGGTAGTGAAATTGTTTCACTTTTCAAGTCAACTGTAGATGTTGGTTAACACACGGACAATGGTTGATGTAAGTTTGCTGAGTTTGTTGAGATTTCAATGTGGTGCGTGAGTCAGTGAATTGTCATGCGTGGAGTTTGGTAGCATCTCGTTGAACTCCAGTGGCTGACTGTCTGTCTGAATTGAGTCAGCTGTGGTTAATTTATAGATTTCTTGTGTAGCGAAATCGGTTCAAAAGAGCTTGGCGGGAAATAGGATTCGTTTGGAATTTTGCTACACTTTGGTGCTTATTAACCAATAAAAAGATTGGATTTGCGAAAACGAGATGATAATTGGTTTCAGAGAAGAATACATTTTTCTGAAGGGGGTTAAAGGCTAATGTGGAGATTCCACACTATAACAATTGTTACGAACAAATTTTATTTTGGTATCTTTTAATCACGCAACATCTTCCAGAATAGCGGATCTAATGTTGTCCGTCCAATTAGTTTTTCTAGGCATTCGTAACAGGAGTTGGGAGTCGGGAATTCGTTAACATTTAAAGATTGCTTCTTGGACAATCTGCACAAAGATTTGCATATTCTGACCATATCGGCGTATAAAAAAAGTGAGTTGCGTAAGTCTTTGCTTTTGATCAAAGAAAAAGAAAAAATTGTAGTGGATCGCGTCTGTTTTTATCCTTTCCTATTTATTTATTATCACTTCTGTTTCTGACTCGAATGATCAAAGTAAATGGATGAAGTTTTTTTAAAAATTATTTCTGTTCGTAAGAAAAAGAAAGAATAAAGGTTTACGACTTAAATTAAGTTAAAATTTGAAAATATGATTTTTTTGTGGACGGCGAACATACTGGCTTGTTACAATAGTTACGGCGAGAGAAGGGCGGTTAGCGACTTTTCAGGACGAAAGTAATTCTATCGAAGAGTGGGAGAACACATCAGCCAACGGGCAGCTAACTAGAAGTGGTGCCTCAATAAATTCACCGTGGAGAAGGCAACGGGAAACAACTCCACTATAATTTACCCCAAATAATTATATAATTAATTAAATATTTGTATATTCTTTTTCTTATGGGATTACTTGGATTATTTAGATTATTCATCTTCATTGCCATATTCACAGCGCCGCTCCGGCCTTCTTCGGGTGATTGGAAGTGTCATACCTCTTCCGGATGTCTGAGTTATTTAACTCAAATCTCCAAATTTTGGTTCACCACCACTCTGGCCTGGTATTGAACTCACAACTCTTTGGCTTTAGACACTGGATCTAACCAAAGTCTTTATACACTGGGCTATGTGAACATTTTTCTGTTATTATTGTATTTTTTTACCAGAGTTTATATTGCAATTTTCTGTTGTTATTCATTTCTTTTCTCTAGCACTCCTTATTACTGGTTCCCATATTGGATTCATTTCTATGCTTGGTCGACTGCGTGTTAGTGACTCTGTGGTAATGTTTTATGGTTGTTGGGTTCTATAGTGGCAGTCGTAATTCTTTGAATGAAGCCGTTGGTGAAATCTGTATCATTTAGATTTTTATTATTGTGTTGATTAGACACAAAAACAGGACTGATAAATTCATGGCCAGTACAGATATAAAATCACTTTCATGTCCAGGTTGAAAAAGGCTTAAATCTCTTTAAAAAAGTATCTAACACAGTCTAAACCTCACCCTACCAATAGCTAATATTATATATATACACACACATATATATATATATATATATATATATATATATATATATATATACACAGTTGTAGCCTCTGTCTGTTGGTTTTGTTTGTTACCGAACTCCTTCTAATGTTTTGGAGATAGACCCCCATGACAATATATATTCTGAAACTACATTCCCCAATTCCCCAAGGTGCTTGGATAAATATATTTCATTTTGATCAAAGGGGGGTTCACGGGGGCCCCCACCACTGTTTTTTTTCCTTTCGATATACTTTAAATTTGAACAAGGGAATATCTCTTAGTGTACATGGATAAGTTTATTTCATTTTGATTAGCGAGGAGCCCAGGACGGGGGCACCTCCCACTGAAAATTTAAAAAAATTTAATTTAAATTTGAACTAAGAAATGAGTCCTATCCAAAATCTAGAAGGAGAAAGCCAGAAGATGGAGGTCATATCGGCAAGATTAAAATGTGACAATATAGACGTCAAGTTGAGCAAGAAATCACCAATCAGTGGAAAATGCCTTACAATACATATTTGTTGCGACAACTGTCATATCAATGTTGCAATCTGCTCATCAATTCATTCTATCAAGTATTGCATCAAATATATATCAACGTGGTCAGATCAAGCTGTTTTTGCACCTATATATCCCTTTGATTTAAATTAAATTTAAATTTGAACAAGGGAATGACTCTTATCCCAAATATAGAAGGAGAAAGCCAGAAGATGGAGGTCACATCGGCAAGATCATTGAGTAATAATGAAATGTATCATTTTTCTCTACAAATTATAGCAATGATTTAAAATCAATCATCATTTTCTTACAAAGAATGTTTGACATGCAACAATGCTTGATAATTCAGCTAGTATATATATATATATATATATATATATATATATATGTGTGTGTGTCTGTGTGTGTGTGTGTGTGTATATATATATATATATATATATATATATATATATATATAACATTTTTGAACATTATCACCTTCATGTCCACATCCTTAGTTCATTGCCTCTGGCACCAAACTATTTGGGCAACTCAATGTGTTTTGATTCAGAGGCTCTCACAAGTGGAGTATTTTGACCAGTTGCAGGCTGAATTTCATGTCTTCTCTAATCAAAACATACTACACATGAATGAATACATCTACAATTGTCATATTTGATAGGATGCAGGTTGGAATAAAAAGTTTGCACTTATCATTGTTCAACAGGAATGAGTCGTCTGATGGATAAAACAAGATCAAAGCAGGGGACAAGATCACCATTGCAAAGTGAAGGGAATTTATATAAAATTTATAATATATAAATTGATAAAATTTGTTTGTCAAACATGAAAATTTAAATAAAAATATACTGACGAGTAACTAATTTTTAATTTTGAAAAATGCATTCTCCTAGCTTTTCTTTGATTGATAACTTTATAAAATTATGAATAAAAAATTTGTTTTCATAATTATTTATAAAATGGTAAATAAATATTGCATTGTAGATGGTTATATATTTTGATAATTTAAAAAAATTTTAAATAAAAAGATTTCTTTTATTTCTTTATAAAATGGTAATTAATAACAATTGCATTCTACTTGGCACACATATTTTAGTAATCTTGTAAATAAACATTGCTGAGGGTGTGAATGTAGTACAACATGATATCGGTGTCAAGGGAAAAACCGTCCTTTTGACCCACTGTTTTTTTTTGAGCACAAAAGTTTAACTTTTCTGA